>RHLO01000610.1:0-16052 GCA_003719415.1 Aspergillus olivimuriae | reverse complement strand
CCTTTACCCGGCCTTCCCAGAGCAATCGCACATTCCACGACTGATCGACCCGAATCTTGAGTACCGACTCGGTCGTCTCGGCGTCCTCCGTCGTCGATTCCGCAGACGGGACAGACGGCGGTGGAGCCAGACTCGCGGAATCGTCCATCATGCGCAGCTTTCGTCGCGCCCATTCCAGCCCGTCGTCCTCGGGTTCGACGATGCGCGGCCGGGATTGTCGCCAGAGCTCGCAGCCCGCGACCATTTCGCTTTCCCAGCTGTAGACATTAAAGCCGAAGCGCGAGCTGAAGGAGAGGTTGGGGGACGCGCGGAGCGAGTAGGATGTTGAGAGGGAGCCGGTGAGGGGGGTGAGCGTGAGGGTGAGGGTGTACGGGAAGGTGGAAATCGGGGTGGGATTCGTCGTCGCGGCGGAGGATAAGGATGAGAGTGACGACGAGGCGGGAGAGGAAGAAGCTGGTGTGTCCGTCGCTGCGGGCAGGGTGCTGAAGCGCAGACCGGTGGACATGCCGATGAGCGACGAGACGGGGGAGTAGTACGCCTCTGCGCCGGCGGAGAGGAGCGACAGACGAGGGGCGGCGTCGTCCCGCGGATTGCGCGGGTCAGGGCCAAAGTTCCACAGTCCGCGCCAGCCGAAGAGTCCATTGTCCGTGCTGAAGAGGTACTCGTTGCTGTATTTGCCGGTGTCATGGGAGAGTTGGGTCAGGAGGGAGGCCTGCGGGGCGGATTTGGACAGCGGAGGTCCGCGTGTCGAGCACACTGCGAGAGTGAGCTGCATCGTTGGGGAGATGCGACGGAGGAAGAGTGCATTCAGGGTCGTCGGGGGCGGCATGTGCATGGTGGCGTGCAGGAGCGTCGCCTTCTGCGCGAGAGGAGTCTCATTGTTGAGCAGGGAGTCCCAGGCCCAATTGTCGATGGGGGCGATGGGCGGCTGGACCTGGCGGTATCCCGGGGAGAGCTTGCGGAGAGGGATCAGCGCGCTGCGACTCGGGGTGTGGTGGAAGGGGACGGTGCTGTAGAGGTAGGAGACCGAGCCATCGATCAGACCGACGGTGCCGAGCGTGTAGCTCGTCGCGAAGTGAGGGGTGGAGAGGGAGGAGAGGTGGACGCGCAGGCGCTCGGGGGTTTTGAAGTCGAGGAGGGCTATCCGACCTCGTTAGTTTTTTGACCATTCCTCTAGCGGTTGTAATTGATCCATTGATCCTTCATCCATGGGGCAGGATGGACATACACTGCGCGGTGGCCGTCAGCGAGGAGTATGAATTGTCTCGGTTCCAATTCGTGGCCTCGGCGAACCCGAGCTGGATGTACTCCATGAAGTCAAGCATGGTCTAGGAGAGAAAACACTGAGGATAGATATTATAACGCCACGCGCGAGGACATAATGGGTATCTCGAGAGATGAGGTAGTAGAATGAGCGTCGAAGTGTTGATCGTCGAGAGCGAGTGATGACACAGCTCCCTGAAACGGTTTAGACGCATCGGATAAGCCCCGCATCAACGTTCCTCCGGGCGTTATCAGCGCCAGCGAAAAAAAAATAAGTGGATTTGTTCTCCTCCACGCCGACTGCAATATCAATCACCTTCTTCCCCTCTACCACCCGACTCTCCCCTCGCACTCCGTCTGTCCACTCTTCCCCCCAAGCCTCCATTCATCATGCCTCGTTCCAAGCGTGCCCGTGTCGTCCACGAGTCCAAGACCGCCAAAAAGTCCCACAAGGAACAGACCCGCCGCCTCTATGCCAATATCCGCGAATGTGTCGAGAACTACAAGCATCTCTTCGTCTTCGGCGTCGATAACATGCGCAACACGTATCTGAAGGATGTGCGCACCGAATTCGCCGATAGCCGGTTCGTCCGCTCCTCCTCTCCCCACCCCAGCGTAGCTCAATGCCCATGCATACAAAGCCAAAAGCCAAAATCTAACCCCCATCAGTCTCTTCTTCGGCAAGACCAAAGTCATGGCCGTCGCCCTGGGCCACACACCCGAATCCGAAGCAGCCGCCAACCTGCACAAGCTCGCTCCCTTCCTGACCGGAGCCGTCGGCCTGCTCTTCACCAACCGCGAGCCCGACACCGTGCTCTCCTACTTCGAGAACTTCCGGCCCTTCGACTTCGCCCGCGCCGGCAGCGTCAGCACCCGTGCCTTCAGCATCCCCAACGGTCTGGTCTACGCCCGGGCCGGTGAGGTCCCCGCCTCCGAAGACGAGCCCATCAGCCACACGATCGAGCCCGAGCTGCGGAAACTGGGCGTGCCCACCCGTCTCGTCAAGGGGAAGGTCATGCTGGAGCTGACCGAGGGGCAGGAGGGGTATCCCGTCTGTCGGGAGGGCGAGGTGCTGGATTCGCGACAGACGACGCTGCTCAAGATGTTTGGTGTCGCTAGTGCCGAATTCCATGTCTCTCTCAAGGCTTACTGGACTCGGGAGTCCGGTGAGGTCAAGGTCCTGGAGTCGTCTCAGGGCGGCATGGAGATTGACGGACAGTGAAAGAAAGAAAGAAAACAAAGTGATGCCTCGGCGATAGATAAAAAGTTTCACCCTCACCCCTGTTCCCGCCTGGCTTTTCTCATTACCTCTTCTGTCGGCTTCTTCTCTTTTTTTTTCTTTCGGGATGAAACCCCCTCCCCCTGGGCATTCTGTGGCGTTTGGTATCGGCGCTGTTTGAAGTTTCTTTTTCTTCTTTCTATTCATATTTTTCATCCTCTCGCAGGGGTCCCTGCGTTTATATCCTGCTTGATGAGCGTATGACGAACATACCGACATGAATACCAAGCCCTCCAGAAAGGAACTTTGTCTCTGTCTATCTACCATTGGATGGATGTTATATATTCCAGCGTCAAAGGAAGGGTGGATCTACGGCAAGAGCTCAAGACAAAGATAAGAACAATTAAGAATGAATCATTCATTACCTTGATGTACAACCGTACGAAGATACCTGGCTTCGGTCATTTTGTCGTAGAAACCTTACCTGATCTTCTTACCTGGATTTTCTCCCCCAATTCCCTCAACCCACCGAAAACAGTTGCAGGCTACCTAAAGTACATACTTACCCTTGGAAAAAAAGAGCAGTGCAAGAAACAAAGAGTTTAGAAACAACAAGGTGAAACGACATGAGGAAAAAAATCTGAAATGTAAAGGAAAATAACCTTTCCCGGGTCGTGCGTGCCCACAACATGAACAGGGTGGAATAGGAGCCCCCTCCGCGGATAGAAAATACCTCGTAAACCAGGTCCGGAAGAGAGAAATCGATGCATCGTCGTGTGTCTGTGGTAAGTATGTTGGTGGAGATCCCCTCGACAGAGGAAGAATGTTGTCGTGGTCCCGCCTTACCCATAGAAGCAGGAGACTTGAGATCAAAGAAGAATAGGAGAGATCAGTTGAGAATACCCACCCGCATACGGTTGCCTGAGTACTGGAATGGAAAACCGTAAACCGTCCTGGATGGAATCGGGCGCTGGCTGCTCAGTATCTTCTCTTGGCGCGGGGGTCATCATAGGCATCATCTTCATGGTATCTCTTTCGTCCATAGTCCTCACGGCCCCCGTACCGATCACGCTCCCGATCGCGGTCGCGGTCCCGGTGACGATAGCTATCGCCCCGGTCACGGTCTCTGTGGCGGTCTCCATCACGGTCCCGATCATGGTCCCGACGATCACGGTCGCCAAATCCGTCCCGTGGCCGGATGGGTTCACGGTTGCTGCCAGTCACGCCGCGAGGCTCACGGTCAAACCGACCCCCGAAGCCGCCGCTTCGACCACCACCAGGGCCAGAGGGCGCATTGGGCGGGGGCTGTCCACCAAACCCATTGCGCCCACCCTGATAACCAACACCGCCGCGAGGACCAAACCCTCCGCGGTCACGGAAGCCGCCCTTGAATCCTCCTCGTCCACCAAAGCCACCACGGAAGCCGCCTCCGTAGCCACCCGGGCCCGAAGGCGGGCCAAAGGATCCAGGGCCGATAGGGCGAGAAGGCAGGGCCTTGGTGTACCCCCGGCCACCAAGTCCACCGCCGAAGCGACGAGGCTTCCAGCCCTTCACGGTGCGGCCACGTTCCACGTCCACCAACACACGTCGGTCCTTGATTCGAATACCATCTGTTTCCTTGTAGGCAGCTGCATAAGAGATGACGAGGGCTATGTTAGCAAGAGGATCATAGGGATGGACGCCATCGAAGCATCCGCGATGGACGCATGTAATGCGACAGTAATACCTTTCATATCCTTCTCACGCTCGTAAACAATAAACGCATATCCACGATGCGGTTTTTTGGAGCCCTTGGGCGTGACGGTGTCTTTGACAATACGGATCTAGATGTGTCAGTGACCCTAGAGGGGCTTGAGCAGTGAGAAAATAAGTTTCGGAGATGGTTACCCGTTCGATAGGTCCAAAGCGACCGAATTCGCGCTCCAGGTCGGATTCCTTGACATCGTAGCTCAATCGCGCAACGAACAGCGTCTTGAACGGGTCTCCTCGTGCGTGCTGGTCGTTGGAAGGATCATCTAGATAGGATTAGCACGGGAGTGAAAAAGTCGAACGCGGGGCGATGGAAAAGAGAGAAAACTCCAGCGACCCAACCACAAGACTTACACTCCTTGATACCCTCCGTCAATTGCGCGTTCAACCGCTCTTTTTGCTCCGCCTTCTGGCGCCATTTGCGCTGGATCCAACTCTCCGTGGCGTTGTACGGAATCTCCTCTTCGTATTTCTTGATCTCGGGAAGAAAATCCGCGATACCGCCAATGCTGCTTTTCTTCACCTCTTCCGGCGCCCGGTCCAAAGGCGTCACATAACGGAGGGGCGGTCGAGGCTGGAAAAGCGCCAGGAGCGGAGGGGGCAGCTTGTCGGTCATTTTGAAGGCCCGACCGGGGTGACGAGAAGAATGGTGATATTCCGGTGACGACTAGCAGGTGATCTGTGCCGACATCTGGGAAACGGCGACAGGATAGGTGTGGGTGGGATGGGGGGTGTACTGTGAGATAACACTAGGTAAATTAATGTTGTCGAGATTCGCGTTCGCTCCGTTCCTGCGAGCTCACTTTCAGTAGCCGCGGTCTAGCGCGCCAGCCGAAGTTGCCGCCGGCCAATGAAGGGCGGTCTCGCCCACCGCGCTGAAAAGTCCCCGAAGATCATGCTCCTCGACTGGCCGTTGGACTCCCAGTGAACCACAGATCGATCAATCAAGATGCCGGTGCAAGGAATCCGAGCCGTGACGACAGCCCGGGTATGCTCCTTGCGGGAACTGTTGAGATTGCGTCAATCGCTAACTTCGCTGTCGGGCAGAATGGTGTGGGCGCCTTCGTCTTGCAGTGCAAGCGCCTCGACTTTCACTACTGCGACTGGGCCGGTAGCTCACGCGGCATGAAGTAGGTGTCCTTCTGTCTTACGGAGACCATGGTGTATACTGACACCTGATGTTCTCATCCAGTGCCTTCCTGAAAAAGTCCCTCCCGTCGTTCGCCAAAGCCAACCCGCAGATCGAAATCCGAGTATCGCCCCGACCACACAAGCACCCCGTCATCAAGGGCCACTACATCAACGGACGGGAAAAGGCCATCTGCGTGCGCAACCTCGAGCCCGAACAGGTGCTGAACAAGGCCAACCTGCTGAAGGACGCCAGCGGTGAGAAGCTGAAGCGCACCAAGAAACCCGTCTCGAGTATCAACGACAGTGTCCGAGGCATCTGGTCTCCATATCACGGAGACATCAAGACAGTATAGAGTAAGATTTCGCGTGGTTCGATCGGTGTTTGTCCAGCTTCTTTTGATATCATGTATTATGGGCCTCCTTTGCTTGCTTATTTAGTTTCGTTTCCGGGGTACTCCAAGCCTTTCTATTATTAACGGATTCGCATCATGTACAAAATGCATTTCTTTCAATGATACGCTCAGCAAAGTTCAACCCCCGCATGCGCGATGATAATACGTACTAACTACCCACGGTAAGAGAATGAAGGGACCCAAAGTTATACACCATATACCATATCCCAAAAAAAAAGAATACCAATAAGAAAATAAAATTCCAGACCAAGCCTAGTGATAATGCAACCGGGGTATCGAAGAGTAATGCGAGAGGGCCCCAAAGAAGAAAGCCGTGGCCAAACACCGTTGTGCACATGGGACGCCAGATTTCGTAAATAAACAAGTTCGTCAGAGGTAGATCTGGAACATCGCCCGTGGAGCGCTAATGGGTTTCGCACAGCCGTCGACCCGACATTTTGAAAACGGCTTGACCTTGTGGGTGGCGGCTTTCTTCGCGTTCGATTTGGCTCGGTTCGTGGCACACTCGCCGCAGTAGACCTACGATCGCAAGTCAGTATTCGAGACTCCATCCAGGGATCCAAATGGGGATACGCACATGGCCACATTGCTTCGCCACCCAGATCTGTTGCTTGATCTCATTTCCAATCCCCAGCTCCGCATCGCAGTTGGGACAGCACACCACATCGTCTTCCTCGAGATTTCGGGTGAATCCCTCCGGCGGTGGACTGGGTGGTTTGTAGGCGCTTCGACCGCGGTCTGGTGCCGGCGGAGCTTCCATGCCGACCGCTCCATTCGGGCCCAGGTCCCAGGTGAAGTCGAAGGATCCCTCGCCGATCAAAAACGTCTCGAGGTTGTCCGCTCGGGAGGATTGCCATCCGGCGGTACGGGGTAAATATCGCAGCATCTGGAGCATCGGGCCCATGAGGTTTCGACCGTGAGGGGGCTGCGGTAGAGGTCCCGTGCGAGCGGTCGACCCGACGAACTGGACTTCGGGGCTGCTAGGTATTTCTATCGGCATCTGATCGGCTTCGTCCTCCTCCAGGTCCACAACATCGACCCCGTCCGAGAGAATATCCCTGGGAAACTCGGGCATTCGCTGCCGTCCTGAGGCATGGTCGGTCGGAGCAAATTGCCGGACGGGCTGTGGCGGAGACTCCGAATCGTTGGTCAGGTCAATCACCTCAGCTTGCTGCGGAGACGACATCAGCGGTCGTCGGTAGTCCAGACCATCTCCGGGATATCGCGTGGGCAGTGGCGAAGCCGGTTGCTGGTGGTGAGAGCGATGCGGCCGGGAGGAAGAGGAGGATTCGCCGCCAGGGCGTGGTCGGTGCGAATGGGAGGACTGGGATGATTCGGGAATGGGATCTCGCCGGGTTCGCTGCGGTTGCGGTGGTCAGTACGAGTGCACCAGGGCCCATGACGGACAAACGGTGTACCCCGCCGGCAGACTTGCACTGCGGCGGTTAGATGAGGGAGACAACGACGAACCTTCCGTGGCCGGGCGGCCAAGAACTCCACGCCAGGGCCGTCATCCATGTTCAAGGGCAGACCGGACGACCAAGGGGATAATGGGCACAACGACGGGAGTGGCGGAGCGAAGGGGGAGAAGGCAAAGGCCGTCGGAGAGGGAGAAACTCCTCCGTTGGTGGAGGCCATGATTAGTGAGGACCGCCGCAGTGAAGAGAACGGCTGGTCCGCAGACTCTGGGTCCGAGTCCCGCTGGGGCCAGAAATATGACATGCCACACCGACGGAGGGAGGATGAGCACGAGAAAGATTTATGGCCTTCCTGGGGGTAAGGAGTTGGTCTGGCTTGGGTTGGAGGAGAGGAGAGGACGGAGGAGGTGGATGATCTGGCGCGGAGGGATGTTGGGCGAGTGAAGTGTCCGTGAGCCGTACGTGAGGAGGCCCTGGGGAGGTCATCGTCGCACGCCTGACCAGCTCCCTGGTAAGGAAAAGGGCACCACACAAAGGCAAAGGCCATCGGGGAAAGAAAGCAAAATTGGGAATTACCGCCCTTGCCGTGTCCGATTCAGGAACCTCCCCGGATATGATGATAATCCAACAATTCATGAACATTTCTCAACACAAACGCCTAGAAATACAACAACAAAAAAAAAAAGAAAAAAAGAAACTTGCAACACATCCCGATCCTCTGAAAAAAAGGAAATCCGTTTATTCGGATACCACCGATTACTCCGCCTTCAGCACGGTGACCGCTCCCTCACGATCCACCGCCACAATGCTTTGAGCGGCCGCACCCCAGGCCACCGCGGTCGCAGGCACCGCACTCCGCAGCGGTTCCGACCAGCTCTTCGCCGCCTTGGAGAATTGCTGCACCGTCAGCCCGCTGGGTCCGGCAGCGAGCAAGAACTGTCCTGTGTAGTCCCAGTTGATCGAATCGATCTGGTTGCCCGTGTCGAGCACCTTGGTCTCCTGCGAACTACGCAGGTCCCAGATGGAGATCACCGTCGACTGGTCAGCGACCGCGGCGAGGAACGTGCCATTTTCGGAGAAGAACAGGCACTTGACCGGGCCAGACATGGCGTACGTGGCAGCCAGAGCGCCCGTCTTGATGTCGAAGATCTTAATCTGTCCATCTACGCCACCCGCTGCAAGCAGATGGCCATCGGGGTGGAAGTGCACGGAAAGGAGAGCTGGAGCACAGAGGTCAGAGAGAGAGCGTTTGCCATGGAAAAGAGGAGATGCTTACAGGCGTCGCTATACGTCTGAGTTATCACCGTGTTCGTCGTCAGGTCATACAGCACGTAGCTCTTATCCGCACCCACCGAGACGACAATGTCGCCGGTAGCGTGCACGGCGAGAGCAGTCGCAGCACCCGCATGGGAGCTGAAGCTGGCAACCTCGCTGGCATTCTCAAACACCTTCACAGAGCCCGTCGACGACGCCACGACCGCCTTGCTGCCAGCCCACACGGCAGCGGTCACTGGACCATCCGTCTGTAACTGCTGAAGAACCTGCTTCTGCGACAGCGAGAAAACGCCAACCACCGCATCCGTGCCACCAACGAGTGCCATATCCCCAGAGGCATCGACCGCCAAGGTCTTACCCGCCGAGGGCAGCACCTTGGAGCTCTCCGTGGGCTTGTAAGAGGAGATCGAGTCGCTCGACGCCCATCCCTCGGGAACCGCGCGCTTGCGACGAGTCTTGGAAAGTCTGTCATGGTTAGAAGCCGCCCCTCGTCACAAAGGAACCAGTGTGAAGGATAACGTACGATGCTTGCGTGCTCTCGACGCGAGTAAGGACCGCCTCGGGCAGGCCATTCGAATCCACCTGCATCGCCTCATCACCACCAGAGCGGCTGGCACCCACCGTGACCTTCGACAATGCATCTCGGGCCTCATCCCGTTCCTTGGTCAACCGAGCTATCACCCGCACCGCGGCATCATGCTGGTAGAGGGCAGTGCTCAGTTCCTGTCGGGTCTGAGCCAGGGTCTGTCGCAGCGTGTAGGTCTCCAAGGCCAGCGCATCCCACTCTTCCTGGAAGACACTGAGCAGCGAGGGGATCGAGGTGAGCGTGGGAGGTCGGGGCCGGACCACGCGTTGCGCCTTCACCTCAATCAGATCCTCGGTCGACAGCTCCTCTCCATTGACGGGATCCTTTCCGTTCTCGGCGATATAGGCTTCGATCAGTCGCTTCTCAAAGACGCTGCCTAGAGGGGACGTTAGACGGGCTGATAGCGGGCGGATCCTCTCATCCCAGATTGCAACATACCGCTCTTGGGCGAGACGACGGGCGCCTGGGGGGCCTCTCCCGAGACTAGACACCATTGTAGTCAGTAAGCAGCTTCCGCCAGTGTAATAGAGACGAGAACATACTTGCGCACAGCATGGTTTGTAGCGAAAGGGGGGGAATTGGGGGTATGAATCGTCCAGAGCGAGGAGGTTGACGCGAAAGCTTGCGGGAGGGACTTTTCGACGGGGTTCCCGACGGGGTTTAGCGGCACCGCAGAGCTGGCGATCGAATCGCTTGGCATTTCCTCTCTCTTGCTCACTTTCCCTCTCACCACCACCATGATTCCATCTCGGTCGGTCCTCGTTCGATCCTCCAGAAGGAATTTTCCCTGCGACGCCTCCGGTTGACATCGCAATGACCGTGCCCTGATCACGAATTCTGTATCCTCCCAGTGCCACCACTGCGAGTGCCCCCCAATCATGTCCTTCAAGGCCAAAGACCTCTCGTATGGTACGCTGGGCCCCTCCCATGACTCATGATGGCTCATCATGAGCGGCTATTAACGCATGCAACAGACGCAAAGGAACCAGCCTTTCTCCAGAAGCTCCGATCTCAATACGGCAACAATACCGGTCGTCTGGAACGTCCCGCAGCCAGACTCCGAAAAGCGAAGGAGCACGCTGAGGATGACGAGCCTACGTATGTCGACGAAGAGACCAACGAAGTCATCTCCAAGGAAGATTACGAGGCCTTGGTGAGAGGTAGCGACCAGCCTGATACTGAGAAGGACCCGGCGCCGCAAGACGGACAGTCAACGTCCCAGGCGGATGCGGATGGAAAGCCTACAACAGAGAAAGAAGCTCCCATCTCTAAGCAGGCCATCGCCGATATTGGAGGCCAGAAAAAGCGAAAACAAGCCAAGGTGGTGGGCGACGACAATCGCGCCGAAGAGACAGAGGAACCCGCCCGGAAGGACTCTGGATTGCGGAAACCCAAGCAAAAGAAAAAGAAGATCAAGCTCTCTTTCGATGAAGAGGCATAGTCTACGTTATCCCCGAAAGCCAGACACCTCTCCTCCATCTGGTGGTGCAACACAGCGAGACTGGACACAGTCGTGCCGCTGTATACATAGTTCGGTAGATGTAAAACGGGCAGAACCACATAGTACCTTAACATCATGGCTGGCGCCCCATTAATAATCAAGCCCATAAACCGGATCACGCTCGTCGCGAGCTTTTTTAAGGCTCCATCTTGCCCATCCATCTTTGTAGGAGGGTTCAGTGTCCGTCGCAGTTCCTGGTGGTTCCCCCGCGGAGAGACTTCTTGCTGGACCGGCCGGCGAGCGATAATTTTTTCCTCGCGTCATCCCGACCACACGACCATCCAACGCTTGTCTTCTCCGACCAGACTGGCTCTTCACGGCAGTTTTGAGAAGAACCAGGCTGGGAGCTCACGATGCCTGTTGTCAACGTCGACAGCCTCGTCCGGCTGCAACAGAAGCCCGAAGACATACGGAATGTGAGTCTGCCCCTCCCTTCATCCCACGTTGATGTCACCAGCCAATGTTCCCCCGCTAACCGCAACCCAGATATGCATTCTTGCCCACGTTGTAAGTTCATGAAACTCAAGGATTGCCGATATAGGCAAACGAAACAAATGAAGCAATATTTCTATCCGTCTTGAGTGTTATCTGCTAATGTTGTCGTCGCCAGGACCACGGCAAAACGTCCTTGACGGACAGCCTCATCGCCACAAATGGCATCATTTCACCCAAATTGGCGGGGAAAATCCGCTATCTGGACTCACGTCCTGACGAACAGCTCCGCGGTATCACCATGGAATCCTCCGCGATTTCGCTGCACTTTTCCATGATGCGCCGTCCGGCACCGGAGGCCGACCCCGTACCCAAGGAGTACCTGATCAACCTGATCGACTCCCCGGGCCATATCGACTTCAGTAGCGAGGTGTCGACCGCCTCACGGCTGTGTGATGGCGCGGTTGTGCTCGTGGATGCGGTCGAGGGCGTGTGCAGTCAGACGGTCACCGTGCTGCGGCAGACGTGGGTCGAGCAGCTGAAGCCCATTCTGGTCATTAACAAGCTCGATCGGTTGATCACGGAGCTGAAAATGAGCCCGGCGGAAGCCTACTCCCATCTCAGTCGACTGCTGGAGCAGGTCAACGCGGTCATTGGTAGCTTTTACCAGGGTGAGCGTATGGAGGAGGATCTCCAGTGGCGTGAGCGCATGGAAGAACGGGCCAATGCCTCGGCCGCGCAGAAAAACCGCTCCAAGAAACAGGCTCAGGATGATGAGTCGACTCAGGGCAGTACTGCGGAGTTTGAAGAACGGGATGACGAGGACTTGTACTTCGCCCCCGAGAAGAACAACGTCATCTTTTGCAGTGCAGTGGACGGGTGGGCGTTCACGGTACGCCAGTTCGCGGCCATCTACGAGAAGAAACTCGGCATCAAGCGGTCTGTGCTTGAGAAAGTCCTCTGGGGAGATTATTATCTGGATCCCAAGACGAAACGGGTTCTGGGCCAGAAGCACCTGAAGGGGCGGGCATTGAAGCCGATGTTCGTCCAGCTAGTTTTGGACAGTGTTTGGGCGGCGTATGAAGCCACTACTGGTGGAGGCAAGGGCAAGGGGTATGGTGGAATCCTCTTCTCCCACAGTGATGTTTACTGTGCTAACGATTACAGGGATCCGGCTTTGTTGGAGAAGATCACCAAGTCTCTCAATCTCTCGATCCCGCCATACATCCTCCGTTCTCGCGACCCCAGAAACATCATGACCACACTCTTCTCCATGTGGTTGCCTCTATCGACCGCGCTACTGGTTTCAGTCATTGAATACCTTCCCAGTCCGCCAGCCGCCCAAGAACTGCGGTTACCTGCAATGATTGAGGAGTCGCCGGGATCCAACTTCGTGGACGAGAAGGTCAAGGATGCGATGGTCAAGTTCAAGACCGGCCCCGATGAGCCTGTGGTAGCCTACGTCAGCAAAATGGTCGCCATCCCCGAGAGCGAACTCCTTTCGAGCCAGAAACGATCCGGGGCCACGATGTCCGCCGACGAGGCTAGAGAAATTGCCCGGAAAAAGCGAGAAGAGATCGCCAAAATGCAAGCTGAGGCCAATGGTGGTGGCGCGCAACCCGAGGACGACTACGCCCGCATCACATCGGCTTTCGAGAGAACCACTTTGGACGATACTAACCAGTCCGGCGAGCCAGAAGAGAAGGACGATCCAGAACATCTCGTCGGCTTCGCCCGTCTCTACTCCGGAACCCTCACCGTCGGCGACTCCATCTATGTGCTTCCTCCCAAGTTCTCCCCGGAAACCCCACACGCCAGCCCCGAGCCGCAGAAAGTCACCGTCACTGACCTGTATCTGCTTATGGGCCGAAGCTTGGAACCTCTGAAGTCCGTCCCCGCCGGTGTGGTGTTCGGAATCGGAGGTCTGGCAGGCCACGTTCTAAAGACGGGTACGCTCTGCTCGCAGCTGGAGGGAAGCGTCAACTTGGCTGGTGTCTCCTTGCACACTCCCCCGATCGTGCGAGTCGCCCTGGAACCTGTCAACCCCGCCGATCTAGGCAAAATGGTGACCGGTCTGCGTCTCCTCGAGCAAAGCGACCCATGCGCGCAGTACGAGGTCCTCCCCAACGGTGAACATGTCATTCTCACGGCCGGTGAACTTCATCTCGAGCGCTGTCTAAAGGATCTCCGCGAGCGTTTCGCCCGTTGCGACATCCAAACTGGTGAAACCATCGTCCCGTACCGAGAAACCATCCTCAGCGTGCCGGACATGGCGCCGCCGAAGAACCCTGATCTGGGACGCGGCGGCGTACAGACTGTCTCTCCGTCGAAGCAACTCACTGTGCGACTGCGCGTCGTGCCCTTGCCCTCGGCCGTGACCGAGTTCCTCACCAAGCAAGTCGGAACAATCAAGCGCCTGCAATCGCAGAAGAGAGAGGCCCGGTCCGAGGGTGCTAACGGGACCTCGTCGGAGAGCGCGCAACAGGTCGAGACCAGCGATGCTACCGACGAAGCCTTGGAAGGAAGTATCCTCTCGTTACAGGAGTTCAAGAGCGAACTCACTAAGCTCTTCGATGAGGAAGTCAAGGATGACAAGGAACTGTGGAAGAATGTTGTCGACCGGATCACGGCCTTCGGACCCCGACGTATTGGGCCGAACATCCTCGTCGATGGAACCGCCGTTAACACTTGCGAGAAATTGTAAGACCTCCACACCTATCCATATCTTTATTGTACCTACTTTTAACCCCATTTCCACCAATACAGCCTCGTCGACGACCCAAAGCAACAACCCACCGTCAACACCGAAACCAGCAGCCGAGAGGCCCTGACTGTCCGTGACTTTAACGATAAAATCGCCTATGCTTTCCAACTCGCGACGGGTCAGGGTCCTCTCTGCCAGGAGCCCATCCAGGGCGCCGCCGTGTTCCTTGAAGAGCTGGCCATCAACGCCAGCGAAGAGGAACTCGACCTGGGACGACTCACTGGTGAAGCAATTCGACTTGTTCGCGAGGGTATCTCGCAGGGTTTCCTAGACTGGAGTCCACGCATCATGCTCGCCATGTACAGTTGTGAGATTCAAGCATCGAGTACGTTCCCCTTCCTGCGTCATTCTTCCCCCCAAAGCGCCCCAAATCAAATTCCTACGATTATTATTCGGTATCTCCATGCTGTCATAAACTCCACTAACAACCCCCACAGCCGAAGTCCTCGGCCGAGTCTACGGCGTCATCACCCGCCGTCGAGGCCGTATTCTTTCCGAGATGATGAAAGAAGGAACGCCCTTCTTCACAATTCTGGCGTATCTCCCCGTCGCGGAATCGTTCGGTTTCGCCGAGGAAATCCGCAAACGGACCTCCGGAGCGGCTCAGCCGCAACTTATCTTTGCGGGTTTCAGTGCCCTCGACGAGGACCCCTTCTGGGTCCCTGCTACGGAAGAGGAATTAGAAGATCTGGGGGAGTTGGCGGATCGGGAGAATGTTGCGAAACGGTATATGGATGCGGTGCGGAGTCGGAAGGGCTTAGTTGTGCAGGGGCGGAAGTTGATTGATGCGGAGAAGCAGAAGACTTTGAAGAAGTAAGAGGACGTTTCGTTCATGGGTGATTGGTATTCGGGTTGGAGTGGTTCTGGTTTTGCATATACAGGATGTTGCGTATTGATTTGTTCGCGGGGGACTTGAAGAGCTTAGATATCTTGAAGTATATGGTATTTACTCGAACGTTGTGTCAAGACGACGCTATCGTTCTATAAGTCGCCGTCCGAATACGTGTCTTGTAGATTTCCATGCTCAAAATTCATGATGGCATAGTTCTTCTTGGCTCTAGTGACATAGCCTATATCTAGTACACCTTTCTTACATATTGATTCTATCAGGTGAGATGTGGGATTACATCCAGGTCGAATTGGGAGTCAAGGAGACGGGAAAAAGGAATTATAAGGGCGAGGGGCTGAGAGAGCCATTCATTCTAAAAGCTCTCAAGTCACAGGATATAAAACAGCCAGAGAGGGGGAAGGGGGATGAAGATACAACAGTAATCAGACTGCTAGATCCTGCAGAAGATGTGATATAGCCAATATGCAAAGGGAATCATGAGCAAGCGGCAGTTCGAGGGCACATTAGGTACACATGTGTGCAGGACCATCCATTATCATCTACTTACAGCCAATTGATAGAGGCAAACAGCTGCACAGTTCGAGTGAGAGGCTCTGACTGCAGCATCCATGACGCTGGACAATTTCCATAGTGACTGGGGCTGAAGCCGTCAGCACAGCAACGTTGCAGCACTCATATACCCATGCTTTCAAAGGAGGGAACAATATAGACAGTTTTCTTTCGAACGCCTGTAGTTATCCTTGTATACCGGTCATTCGCCAACTGTGTCAGGTGTGAAATGAGAGTCTCTATTCGGTATCAACGCAGGCTATACTCTGAATGAGTTTAAGACCTCGTCTAGACTGCAATTGTCATCTGTCAGATCATTCAAATCAGGAGAGTTTTGTGTTCCCCCAGGTTGTGATTTGCTGGGATTCTGATAGCAGCAGCCATTTTGAGTAGCATACAATTTGGTTACACCAATCACTCACAGATGACCTTGCTGACGAGAGATTACGTAGATCATATCGACATGATTCAGTCAGGCCCCTCTTGTGTATAAAAAGGCATTCATCATTTCAATTGCACCAGCCCGTTCCCACTTGCAGCTGGACTCCTCTACACTACATCCCACATCCTCTTCAACATCACGTAACATTCGCAAATATCAGCACCATGACTCGAAGGACGGTGACAACTACTCTCAACTATCACATCCCCAATGGATGCACCGAGATCAACCTCGGAACCGCCGAGATGATGCAACTCAAGCCCGACACTCGACAGGTCGAGATCGAGGATATCCGCGGTCATGAGAGCGAATTTCACCTCGACACACACGGATTCGCCCTGCACCCGCACGTCAGCAAGTATATCCCACCGGCCGACGAATCCACCATCATAAACGCCATCTACACCGAGACGGCAGAACTGCTCCAGCAGATGCAAGTCCACAACTTACCCCCGCCCCC
>RHLO01000061.1:0-38820 GCA_003719415.1 Aspergillus olivimuriae | reverse complement strand
CCTCACGCCCTCCCACCCCTATACCCATTCTGCCACCATGTCCTACCAGCAGGAACGCTACATCGCCGAGCTGGCCGTCCAGCGCGCCTCTCTCCTCACCCAGAAGGTCTTCAACGAGAAGGCCAAGGGCACCGTCTCCAAAGATGACAAGTCGCCCGTCACCATCGGCGACTTCGGCGCCCAGGCCCTGATCATCCAGGCCATCCGCAAGAACTTCCCCAATGACGAGATTGTCGCCGAGGAGGAGGCCAGCTCCCTTCGTCAGGACAAGGCGCTGAGCGCCGAGATCTGGCGACTGGTCAAGGACATCAAGCTGGAGGACCCCGAGAGCGATAGCGTTTTGGGTGGTGCCCTGCCGAGCGAAGAAGCAATGCTGGACATTATCGACGAGGGCAAGAGCGCTGGTGGCCCCAAGGGTCGTATCTGGGCTCTTGACCCCATTGACGGCACCAAGGGTTTCCTCCGTGGCGGCCAGTATGCTGTCTGTCTCGGCCTGATCGAGGACGGTGATGTCAAGGTCGGCGCCATCGGCACCCCCAACCTCCCCGTCGACGACTCCGCCGCCATGACCGCCTCTATCGGCGTGGACCAGAACAGCGGTGCCGGCCAGGGTGTCCTCTTCTCCGCAATCAAGGGTGCCGGTGCCCAGAGCCGTCCGCTGACTAGCGGTGCTCTCGCCGAGAGCAAGCCCATCTCCATGCGCCCTGTGCCGGACATCTCCCAGGCGGTCTTCTGTGAGGGTGTCGAGGCGGCTCACTCGGCCCAGGGTGACAACGCTGCTGTCGCTCAGCTCCTCGGTATCTCCTCCCCCAGTGTGCGTCTCGACTCGCAGGCCAAGTACTGCTCCATTGCTCGTGGTGCGGGCGATATCTACCTCCGCCTGCCCGTCAAGAAGGATTACCAGGAGAAGATTTGGGACCACGCGGCGGGTGACTTGATTGTGCGCGAGGCCGGCGGCCAGGTCACGGATATCTATGGCAACGTGTTGGATTTCAGCAAGGGCCGGACTCTGGCTGCCAACAAGGGTGTGGTCGCCGCTCCCAAGGCCATCCAAGACCAGGTCATTGGCGCCGTCAAGACCGTCCTGAAGCTGTAAAGGTTCGACGATTGCTACGAATTGTGTTTATGATAAGAATTGTCTATACAGGTCTTGCGATGAGTCATGTCGGATTGTGCACGCTCGATGCGTCTAAAAGTACATAGGATAGATACCAATCGCAATATGAAAAACAGAACCATGCTTGGATATACATATACAAAAAATAATATAAGAACACTGTTTTCCCCTTTCCGAAAACAAACCCCATCACCCAACGCTTAGCGGATCTTCTTGGCCTTCAATCGGATCGTCTCGCCGTTGATGAAGATACCCTTGCCCTTGTAGGGCTCAGGCTTGCGCCATTCCCGGATCTCCGCCGCGAACTTCGTCACCACGTTCTTGTTGGCGCCTTCGAGCAGGATACGCGTCGGCTGCGGGGTGCTGGCCTTGACGCCTTGCGGAACGCCCAATTCAATAGGGTGCGAGTATCCAACCTTCAGCGACACGAACTGCTGACCGGGGTATTCGGGTTCGACGGTCGTCGCCGTCGACTCCACAGTAGCTCTGTAACCGACACCGACCAGACTGAGGATGCAAATGTGGCCTTCCGACACGCCCAGCACGTAGTTCTGTAGATGCGCCCGGGTGGTACCTATAAAACGAGACACATTGTCAGCAGCCATCGACATAATAAGCCATCATCCTAGTTAGCTAACATACCCCACATAGCACGCTGATGAGCAATAGATGAATCCTCCACCGTCAGGCTAGCTTTCCGCAGCGCCTCATCATGTGCAACATTCACAAATGGAGGGATATTCAACGTCAATTCGCCTGCGACAACACAACACATCCAGTCAGTCAGAAGTTCGGCCCGGCCGTACAACCCCGAGATACCACAGGAATGGTCAGAACCCACCAAGAGGCCCCTTAACCTCAATTGCAGTCTTGGGAACATCCTTCGCTCTGGTCCGAATCTGGGTTTGCGGGAGGTCGACGAACTTCAAGGACACTTCAGGTGGTATCGAGATCGAGGCGCCGCCAATTCGAGACTGTGTCGGGGAAGTGGTAGAGAAGGACGACCGCTGGGACGGGGAAAACGCCGGCGCGAGAAAGACAGGCAAGGAGCCCTGCTTGAGCGGGCTCCGCGCGAGCTGACGGAAACAGCTCTGTGCGAGAGAACACGACATGGCGATGGGAATGGGGTGGTGTCTGTGGTGGTTTGGGGTTTGGTACTCCGATGTGGATTGATTTTGTCCGCCGTCCCTGCCGGCCCGATGGGGTTAGTCTCGGGTCACGTGGTATTCGCAGATATACTATGTCTATGAGTGTATCCTATCTTTCCTTGGACATTATCCTTCGACGCGTTGCAAATGTGAGGCTTACGATGCATTGATCTGTCGGTTTATCGGGTGGGGTTTTCCTTCGTCTCTTATGGGAACATCCGGCGGCCGTCCAAGTGAGGTCTCCTGTGCTCTTTTCCCGCGCCGGATGTCATCTACTCTGAAGTATATCATGCCTACTTTTGACTTCCAATGAAGATAATCTTCCTCGAATTTCAACGCTCTGATACTTACTCCTTCTTTTCAAGTCATATAATCAATATTTTCTATATCTTGCGACCGTCTATCGTCCTCGGTACCGTCCTTGTCATCATTCACTACCAAAATCCCTTGAATATTGGTAGTGGAAATGGCGCGGCCATTCTCACTTCTGGTCTTTGCGACATGCACACTCATACTGCATCTCCCACTCGTGGCAGCTTCGGTCAATACAAATTATCATCCTCACAGTGTGTCTCTCTCTCAGAAACCGATATAACTTTATCCTAAGATTACTGACAAGATAGACCTCTCACAGAGAAACTCCTCAACCGAAGACGTCGATTTGGTCTCTTTCCTCAGCTCGAGAACACACCAGCACGATACCATATTCACTGAAGCAGTCCAACTCCTCGAATCAATGAGGTCATCTCCCTCGTGCAATCGCATCGCGGCCACCAAGCTAGTCGCATCTTGCCAGTCGATCGGCGGAAGAACCGACAAAAGAGCCACCGATGCATATACAACTTTAGAACAAGTCCGCTCACTTTACGCTGCGAGGCTCGCCATCTGTGAAATTCACGACGCTGGAACATCTACTCCCTCTTCTTGTCTTCCCGTTATGGCGTTCACTCCACCGAAGAAGGGTGTGTTCGGCTTTTCTTCACGTCCTAAATCGCAGATGACTGCAGCAGAACCACCTTCCTCTGAGGTACTGGCGAATTGCCTTATGTCTCTTGAGTCGCGTCCACAGTGGTGGACCTCGTACAGTAATAGTCGGCAGAATGCGGTGGTGATGTGTCAAGCAGCCAGGATCGAGAACGAGAGGGAGGAGCTCATTGAGCTCCACAGGTCTATAGTTGAGAGCTCGGTCAAACTCAGTCATGGCCTCCAAGAAACTTTGAGAATGGCTGCGGAAGAGTCTGTCCGTCATAGAGATTTTGCGCATGCTGTTGAGATCATGCAAGCGAATCTAGCGCAAGACCTGGAGGAGAGAAACTCCCGTTTTATGGTGAGCTTGGATGGTCTCTTTGAAAATGTTGAGACGGGGGTTACCTCTATGCTGGCTACTGTCAAATCTGCCTTTTGGGATCTTCAGACAGAATTATCCACCGTTGAAAAGGTATGAAAGGTTGTATCCTCTGTGTTGATGTAATCTGACATGAAAAGGACGTTGAAAACGTCTCCGATGAAGTTCGCCAACTGCAGCAGACTCTTGAAAACACCTATGCCGAAGCTGTTTCACGCAACGATGCATTAGTTGTCTCTCAACAGCAGGCTTCTTTGATACATACGGAGCTTGCAGGGGCTCTTCGTAACAGACTGGAGGAGATACTACAGACTGATATGACAGAATTGGCTCAGAGTGTTGAGAGCCTGGACTTATCACTGGTAGCCACCCATTCCTTGTGAAACACGTCAATGGTTAACACTACCAGGACTGGATTTCAGCAAGATTCGGTCTTCTACTACAGCAAGAACAAACCATCACTCAGGTTTGTAAACGCTGTCTCAACACTAGCATCAGCCACGCTAATCTCACCAGCGCTTACAACACTTTGAATCATCCCTCGATGAAACAAGGCTCAAAGCTGATACCCTATACGAAATACAGCGTCAGCAATTAGAGGCTGCAAAAGCTCAGTCTGAATGGCAGGAGAGCTTGAAAGACAACATGAAAATCTCCCAGGCCATCATGGAGAAGACTAGTGCGGCAGCGATGAATCTTCAGGCGATGATAGATGCAACGACATCTCGATATAGAGAAGCTCCAGGGCTGGGTAGCTTAATAAGCCCATCATCCACCTGGAAATTCTGCGGTCTTCTGAGCGTGATCGGAGCACGAAATCCACGTTTTGCGGCTGGTATTATAGGCGTTGGTGCGCGTAAGTAGAAATCGACCGATCTACCAATTGCATATTAGGCTGAATGCTCACTAATCGTACGTAGTTCATATTCTCATGACACGACTTTTCTGATATATTTTTTTTCTTTCACGATAAACGATGGAGTTTTTGATTTCGATTCCGATTGTTATAACTATACCCCGAGACATATACTTGTTTTCTTTGGGTTCTGTCGATCGTTCTTCTCGGATGTGGCGATGGTTTACACACGTGCTGATTGATTTCTGCAGATGTTATATTCTCTATGTGGCATTGATCTCATAGCGTGCATGACAGTTTTACTTTAGACTCTCATACTCTACCAAATTAAACACTTCGGTTGATTCATTGTGCTCTGTGCACCACTCCCTGCTGTCCGTATATTTAACGCCAGAGATCGGAGAGAGCCTTGGACTCTAACCAATGCAGAGCAGCTTTCACGTTGAATCCTGGTCATGCTCATAATACAGAGCAACCGAGTCCCGTATTTCTTAGTACAAACTGAACACGACCCGGGGGTTGCACGGAAGAGGGATATCTCCGGTCATCCTCCGGAATACCGATGTCACAAAGACAAGGAAGAAGGACAAGTGAGTCCATACCCACATATCCAGGTGGCATCTCATTGGCGACAGCTCAGAAACATCACATCCTAGGTCCTCGGCATGCGCGTGTGTGTATTAAAGAACTCCAGTACGGCCTGCGTCATTGCTCAGATACCAGCATATCGGCATCGGGAGAAGCCGAGAAATGCGACTAGCATCCGTGGCAGACAACTGCTTGAGCCTAGACGGCTCTAGCCCCATTCTCAATTGCCGATTCTCACAGCCATTCTGACGCAAGAGTCCTCAACTCCACGGGGGTGTTTCTCCGCACATGTGGGGAATGGGCGTGACGATCCCCAGTCTTAGCCTGTGGGGAGTCTGCCCAACATTACTGGCTTATCCGCCTTGTTTTCGGATTTCCCAGGTTGCCCGTCCTTTTTGTGATGAATTAGCTTTGTCTTTGCTTACGATGTCCGCGCCAATTGGCAGAATAGCCCGCTGGTCGTACACTTACCCCGGTATAACTTCGGAAGACTGCCGCAGTAGATGGGGCACCATCACAGACCACGATCCCAGCCCCTTGCTCGGTCCCCCACAGGACAATTCGTCCGGAGTAAAAGACCGGTTAAATAAAGAATGAAACACGGAGTAATGGGTGACGATCCCTTGAAGACGGGGTTTTATATAGAGCGGATCATCCCCTGATCTGCCGGTTGTCAGTCGAGACGGAGCTTGCACGTTCGTTCACTGGTGTCACGATGGCTCCCCTTCACCTTCTACTTCCTCTTCTCTCTCTGGGCTCGGCAGCGCTGGCACATCGCGACCACTTCCAGGCAAAATGTGCCCGTTTCGCGCACAAAATCAACATCCCCAATGTCCATGTGAATTTTGTTGAATATGTCCCGGGAGGCACGAACCTCCCGCTTCCCGATAATGACCCGAGCTGTGGCGCAGCGTCTCAGTCTGTTTCCGCCGATGTCTGTCGGATTGCCATGGCGGTTGCGACTTCAGACAGCAGCGAGATCACTCTGGAGGCGTGGTTCCCGCGTGATTACCAGGGCCGATTCTTGAGCACGGGCAATGGAGGACTGTCTGGCTGTACGTTTGAAACTTGAATTCCGAGGAAACGATCCGATAGCTAATTTTCCAGGCATCCAATACTATGACATTGCGTATGCGTCCGGCCTTGGTTTCGCGACAGTAGGAGCCAACAACGGCCACAACGGCACATCCGGAGAACCCTTCTACCAGCACCCAGAGGTCCTCGAGGACTTCGCCTATCGCTCTATTCACACGGGCGTCGAGATTGGGAAGAAGCTGACGAAGCTGTTCTATCACGAGGGATTCGATAAGTCCTACTACCTCGGCTGCTCCACTGGCGGTCGTCAGGGCTTCAAGTCGATCCAGAAATACCCCAATGACTTTGACGGTGTTGTCGCGGGTGCCCCCGCGTTCAACTTTGTCAACCTGATCTCGTGGAGCGCCCACTTTTACCCCATCACCGGGTCAAAGACCTCTGAAAGCTATCTTACCCCCGCTCAGTGGAAGACAGCGCACGAGGAGATCATCCGACAGTGCGATGAGATTGACGGAGCCAAGGATGGTATCATCGAGGATCCCAGTCTCTGTGAACCCATCATGGAGTCGATCATCTGCAAGTCTGGTAGCACTACAGACTGTCTTACTGGTGCTCAGGCTGAAACTGTGCGCAAAGTACTTTCGCCCCTTTATGGTGTCAACGGCACCCTCCTTTACCCGCGCATGCAGCCCGGATCGGAGGTTCAAGCAGCTCCAATCATGTACAATGGCGCACCCTTCACCTACAGCAGGGACTGGTTCCGGTACGTCGTCTATAGCGACCCTACCTGGGACGCCACGACCTTTGACGTCCAGGACGCTGCCATCGCGCTGGAACAGAACCCCTACAACATCCAGACCTGGGACGCAGATCTCTCTCCTTTCCAGCAGGCAGGTGGTAAGGTTTTGACCTACCACGGTCTTCAGGATCAGTTGATCAGCTCGGATAACTCCAAGCTTTACTACGCTCGTGTCGCAGAGACGATGAACCTGCCGCCGTCGGAGTTGGATGAGTTCTACCGCTTCTTCCAAGTGAGTGGTATGGCGCACTGCGGTGGTGGCGATGGTGCCTTTGGCATTGGAAACGGTCTGAGCACTTACAACGGGGTGAACCCTGAGTCGAATGTGCTTATGGCTATGGTGCAGTGGGTGGAGAAGGGAATCGCCCCGGAGACTATTCGTGGTGCGAAGTTTGCTGATGGTGCTGGCTCGCGGGTTGAGTACACGCGCAAGCACTGTCGTTATCCCCGGAGGAATGTCTATAAGGGTCCGGGTCCCTACACTGACGAGAATGCGTGGGAGTGTGTCTAGGACATCTGATGAGTATATAAGTGAATCAGCGGATGGGAACATTCTGCATGCAACGATCAAGGCGTCTATTTAATCTGTATCTTGTAATGGGCGGTCATTATTTGGAGGACACCTCAATTATAAACGATTGTAGTCTGGAACTTACCCATCGACAAAACCTCCCTGGTATCAGACAACTCCCAGGTATTCATAACCCTAGCCCTCACCCACTCCGTAGCCGGAATATCCGCCTCCCTGGAATCCCTCTTATGTCCCTGATAATACCTCACCCGCCTCAGCAACAGACGGTAGGACCCTCTATCCTACACCTAGAGGAAAGAAAGACCCAAATTACTTTCAGGGGTGGACAGTAGCATTAGATTTTATCAGAACTTCAAAATATAGAGAAGTAATATTGAAAGACCAAACAAGAGAACTCTTTCATACTTAAAGACTATAATAAGTGTATCTCAGTATTGCTGGGCTCTTTTTTCGGAGTTTTTCCAGTGGGTTATCCGTATAAAGATTTACTGAGTATTATAATATTATTCACCACAAGCTATGGGCCCCTACCAGCGACAACAGCGCATGATACTTCTATGGAAACAATATGATGATGTCGCAGACGAGGTTAAAGATCACTTTTCATGACCAAAGAATATGATATGGGGGTGATAACGAAGTAGAGATTACGCGAACAGCTGTAGTTTGTTATGATGACATAAATATGCCAGGACAGAATTCGACTTACCATAGTTTACACGTTTCGGCGTTATCCTTCACTCATACAAGTACCCAACATAACCTATTCCTAACTACTCATCTCTGACTCTGCCTTGTACCTCGCTTGTTGTTGTCCTATTAGTCGTAATATTATCAGATGCTGGACCCTATTATGAAATTCTAGGCCTTTTATAATCCAAAAGGGGTAATCCTCTGGGATGACGGTAGGTAGTCTGGAATATCTCCCCCTCTCTACTTTGTACAGGCAAGAATTAGGGCTTGGCTGGTCAGCCGGAACCGGCAGAAACGGGCGGTAGGGAGCGGCAGAACGGGCCTATCACCAGCCCGCGGGCGTAACCATCGACAAGTACTTGTTCCTCCTTCACCCCTATAATCCATACCAGCCCGAGACATTAATCCCCCGTGCCAGTGGGTTGAGTTGCAAAGGTATGTCGTCCCCCTCTTCTTGCCTTCATCTGTATCCCTCCACCCGGGGCTCTCAAACCCCCAATCAGACGCCGATCTATAAGGCAGACCGCCTTGGACGTCGGCGCGTCCATCCCATGCAGAAAGGTTACCAGTACCACGGTCCAAAGCCAGACAGCTAGAGTAACTTCTGCATAATTTTCATGCAAATATTGCCGGGATTTCGACGCCACGTCCAGCACCCTTCAGCGTCAACCCTCTGATGCGGTTCGACTTGGCGATCAATAGGCTGACCGTCTTCGTCCCCCACTAGTGCTGAGCGCGGATCCCTCTCATCCCTGCGACCCTCCCTCACGAAGCAAGCGCTTCCATTGCCATTGGCCCTGTGATTATCACAGCGAGAGTGTCTACTGTCACCTGTTGTCATCCACCAAATATACTACCCCGGATACCACGCGTCGAGGAATTGGGTATCGTCGCTGAACCTCCCGCCATCATGGACGAGTTCGCCCAGACAAGGGGCGCCGATGATCTGTTCGACGACGAGATCATACCCGTGCCCGCCGACGAACATCCCCCGGTTGAAGAGGAGCCCGCTCCGACGCCAGAACCCGAGGCACCACCTGCGCCCGTCAGTACCCCGTCGCGACCCCGCGGGGGTGAACGACGAGGACGCGGTCGAGGTCGAGGACGCGGTGGTGCTGGTCGCGGAGGATCTCAGAACGCCAGTCAAAAGCGCACCGACGCGCCGCCGCGGCCCAAATCCGTCGATAGCGCTGCGCAGCCTGAGAGCGAGAATGCCGAGTCGTCGCAAGCCGACACCCCCGAGACTGCAGAGCAGGATGGTAAGACGGAGGCTGCGTCCGCTGGTCAGGAAGGTCCGCGTGTGCCAGCTGTGCGCGGGGATCGGAGCGCCACCGGCGGTATCAAGAAGGTATGTCCTGCTGGAAGGATCGGATGTGGATGTGTATCGGGGATGCGGTACTGACTCTCTCTCTTCTATTAGCCAAAACTGACCGAGGAGGAGCTCTCACGACGCATTGCCGCTGCCAAGGAACTCGCTGCGAAGAAGGCTGCCGCTCATGCGCGCGCTGAAGCCGACCAGGCCTCGTTCCTAGAGCGTGAAAAGGTCGCTTCGGAGAAACGACGCCAGGAGCTGCAGAATCGTCGCGTGATGGACTCGGAGCGGGAGCGCAATCGCCAGCGGAAGCTCCAGGCTTATGCGGGCAGAGAGTGGGATGCTGATAAGCAAGAAAACGACTTCAGCTCGCGTGGTGGTAAACAGTTCCGCCGCGGCATGCATGGTGGTGTCTCGGGATACACCCGACGAGACTTTGAGGAAACGCCCGCTACCGAAGGGACGCCAGACAATGTCTCGAAGCATGCTGGTCCTCCAGAGCGAGGAGGTCGTGGTGGACGTGGTGGGCGCGGCGGGCGTGGACGTGGAGGTGCCCGTGGCCAGCGAGGAGATGGCCCTGATCACCAAGCGGCAGCGACTCAACCGAAGACTACCCCCGGAATTGACAACGAGTCTGAATTCCCTGCCTTGCCTGGCGGCGCGAAGGCCGATAAAGACTCTGTACAGAACGAGAAACACATCGAAAAGGCCGACCCCAACGCTGAGCTCCGCAAGCTGGAGTCTTCGCTGTCCCCCGTGTCTGCGACAGGAGCTACCTGGGCTGATCAGGTAGAGGACGTCTAGTTCTACCGATATACTGTATTCAATGTCTTGGTTACTCCCCAAAATCTCTTCCCGCTCTATCTGCTGCTTCGATATGCTTACAGCCCAAGTCTCATATGATCTTAATACTTGACGGATGCTCAACATACATCGTGACTGTCTATGCATGCTACGGGCATATTTGTACATACACGTCCACCTACACTTACCTATTATGATGTCTTATTCCTCCATGTTCTCTGTTACACTCCCCTGCCTCCATGTACCTACGAGTCGCACCGGCATGATGATTTCCGTCTTCTATACGCTTAACTATCGATATATTTGGTTCACCCCGCTATATAGCCGCCCCCCCGCATACGAGAAAAATAAACTTGGATTCTGGCCCTTACAACAAACCCAACCCCCAATCAACACCCTGAACCAAGTACTCGGGAATAGAACCCTGGAAAAGTTGTCCGTCTCCGGTTACGTGGCTATCATCGCCGCAGCGAGGTCATGATGATGTCATACCCCGTCGCCCGCAAAACATCTCCATCTTATCGCCCTTTCAATCTACAAATCCACCGCCCATCCTAACTCTTACAGTCACCAACAGCTCCTCTACTAGACCATCATACACACCCAGACAGCTAAACACAATTCTCCACCATGCCCGGCGAATACTCCAACAGCGCCAGCGCCAGCACCAGAGGCAGTGATGAGTTTCCCACCGGTGGGGGAACCCAGGGAACGGGTCATGTCGCCGTGAGTTTTTTTCTCTCGTACTCTCCTTGTCTTTCTTGTTGGGTCAGGCATAGACATTTTCTTGTGGCGAGTGGCTGACGGGCTGTGCGCTTCAATACTAGACTGAGAGACCGGTCGCGACGGAAGGACAGTTCAATAGTCTGAGCGAACAGAAGACCATCGCCGAGGAACATTATCTGGAACGTGCGGGTCGGCAGGCTGATTCGAAGCCGACGTGTATGAATGAGGACCATAGTTTCGCGGAACAGAGACCTGGAGGGCAGGAGACGTTGCCTGGATGGTCGAAAGCGAAGGAGACGGTTGGGAATATGTAGGTTCTTTCGCCTTGCATTTGGCATCCTTTCTACTGGGTTGGGAGGCTTCGTGGGAAGACTCTTGCATTTGGCTGATTTACTTTCAGGTTTGGTTAGCTAGAATCTTTGAATGCGCTATGCAGGTTATGAAGGTATTGTGGTGGGAGATTGTTATGAATCACTGAATTGTTCTTATTATGATTTCACAGAAATCTTGTCTTATTAATATGCGTATATACTTTTGTCGCACAGAAACGACAAAGACATACAGAAACGCCTGAGCCATGCAGCCTTACTCTGTCTTCGAGCTTTTCCCAGCTATCCGATCACGTAGAGACACTACCTTGCCCATCAACCGTCCTTTGAGAGTCTGCGATGCCACCGCAGCTGCCTCCTCAACTGTAACAAAGCGTCTAACCAGGAGGTTGAAGATACTTCCGAACGCAAGCGCAATGACAGTGCTCGTCAAAATGATCACATTGTACGGCATGCTGAAATCTGGAGTCGGTAGTGGGAGAAGAAGGCTGGTGGTGCGAATGTAGACAGGGGTATCTTGGCCCTCACTGCTGACCTTGATCACTGCGGGGGCAACGTTGAATCCCCGGTTTGCATCAGGTGGATACTCTGTGTACCGCAGGATCGCCTTCTCAAAGTCATAGGTCAGCGTCACGGTGGACGCGGCGGGGATCGACAACGCAAGTTCGAGTTGCGTGCCACGTTCTCGGTCGACCGCGGGTCGATAGTAGGTTTCTTTGATGAACTGGGAGGCAGGAACCTGTGAGGGAATGCCATCTTTCCCAGTGATTGTCGCTTGCAGGGTGTGAACATAGGGACGCAGGAACCATGGGAGGGATTCAAAATAGATAAAATCGGCAGCACTGTCATCAGACGGGTTGTCGAAGATAATCCGCATGCCTCCTCGTTCTTGGCCATGACCAACGATGGTTCGCTCGGCGCGAAGGGAGGGCTCGTTTAATGGGCTGTGGATTGTTGCCTCCTGCTCCGGGACGACCAGCTCGAAGGGGGTGGACGGCTGCAGTGTGTAGCAGCGAGAAAAGCCATCTTGGTTTTTAAACTCAACCGCACCCTGGACAGACACCTGTCGCTCATTTGGGACACGCAAGCAGACCGTTTCTTCTTCCAATCCCGGATTCCCAGTCAATGGACATGCACCGCTGACACTGCGCCCAAAGACTTCAGACAAGCTCCAGCTCTTTTCAGGGGTCTTCTCCAAGGGATAACAGATGTCGTCAGAATGATAAATCTTGGAAGTGTCGCAAGCAAGCTGTTCAGCAGGCACAGGCCGAGGAATCGGGTTGTCTAGGGATTCGGTTAGTGACAAGAGCATCACATAATCATGCGGGTCTAAAATCTAACCTCGTGTCCGTTTGGATCGGTCAATGTCCAATACGATATCTACTGTCTGCTCAATTTGCAAAAGACAGTCGCCCGGCTGCGTACAGATCGGTCGGATGTCGACCGACATACTCTGCCACGCGGCATCGAATAGCTTGTGGCCGTCGAGCAAGCTGGAGATACCAGCCTTGCCCTTGCATGGAAGAAGTTTCAAGAAGGGCGTGAGATTCTCGGTGCAAACCACTTCGCCAGGAAGGGTGCCATGGAGAAGATGTAGATTTCTGGCAGGAGAGTGATCTCCCGTAGGCTGGAATGATGCAACAGGCCGCGTGGTACGGGTCGAATCAATGAAGTTAAGGGATGCGCAGAAGAGGCCGGAGAGAGACTGGGTAAGAGTGATCCATTTCGCAAAAGCCCTGGCAGCATGTTAGTCCTGGCCGCCATACAAAGCTCATTGTGCCCGTTCAGGCCAACTAGAGGCATACTGTTCATCATCTGGGGCATCTATCCAGGCCCACAGCTCCACGCCAGTAGCGCCTTCTTTTGTCCCGTTCCAGGGTCGCAATCCCCAGCTCTCGTCGTCCCATCGTCCGGTGGTGAAGCGGAGGTGTAATTCTTCGGTATTGGCGTGTTGGAGGATCTGGCCTAAAGCGCGAGGGAAGTAGCGAAAGTTCCGCTCGTCGAACGACTCTCGAGACGCATTGCTTCGAAAGTTGAAGGACGCCAGCAATGACGACTGTGGGAGTGGCTGTAGAACGAGGCTCTCATGGTAGTCCGATGCCGCGGAGGTGGCCGAGGTCAAGGCGACAAGGCAAAGTAGCGGGACAAAGAAAAGGACAATCATCACGTCATGCTTGCCAGTAGCGACTGTATGTATGGAACTGGGATTACACACAGAGCTCTAAGCCATGGCTGGAGAGTGATCGCTGTCGGGACAGATGGTCCATGAGGGTCCGCGGCCTGCCAAAAAGGGGCCCCAGCTTTGGTAAGCGCAGCCGCGATTAGCGCCACCGCCTCGAACTGTCGTCCGTCGCGATCGATTCCAATGCTCGCCTGCACCTCCATCTCTCCACCGCTGCGTTCTTCTAGTCCGAGGTCCCCTTCCTCCCCTTTGGCGGCATTGCATCATGGCGGCGGAACAGAGAAAGCTGCTCGAGCAGCTCATGGGAGGTAAGCTCTTGCATTTGCAACCCTCTCTTCAGCACAACACCTGTGCAGCGTCAACCGGGCTAACAGAATCTTCTACCAGCGGACCAGCTCATTGGCGGCGCCCAGTCTCGCAACGCTCAGCTCTCCATTACCGATCCGAAGGTCTGTCGCTCATACCTCGTGGGAACATGCCCGCACGATCTTTTCACCAACACCAAGCAAGATCTGGGCCCGTGCCCCAAGGTGCACAGCGAAGGACTGAAGACCGAATACGAAACCGCTTCCGGTGCGGAGAAGGCGAAATGGGGGTTCGACTTTGATTACATGCGCGATATGCAGAAGTACATCGATGATTGTGACCGAAGGATCGACTCCGCCCAACGTCGACTGGAGAAGACTCCGGACGAAATCCGCCAGACTAACAACCTGGTAAGTTGTGATATCCCACTTTTCCCACTATTCGTCGACTACCCAGCCGTTCTGATCTAACTTTTCCTCCTTTCATCCAGCTTAAACAAATTTCCGATCTCACAAAAACCATCAATGGAGGCTTGCTCGAAACATCCGTGCTTGGCGAAACCGGCTCCGTCGCACAAGCCCTTAACGAACTGCACAAGATTCGCAGCGCCAAACAACAAAAAGAGTCCTGCGAGCGGGAGCTGAAGAATCTGCAAGATACCTCCGGCCCATCTGGTCACCAAAAGCTGCAAGTGTGCGACGTCTGCGGCGCATACCTGAGCCGTCTCGACAACGACCGTCGATTGGCGGACCATTTCTTCGGCAAAATGCACATGGGCTACTCGGACATGCGCAAGACGTTCAAGAAGCTCAGTGAGGAGCTCAAGGGACGGGCACCGCCTGTTCGTCACCACGACGACGACGATGGAGGTTGGGGTGGGGGGCGTTCGGGTGGTGGCAGAGGCCCGCGTTATGGCGGTGGCTATAAGAAACGGGGCGGACGATGGTGATTGCGGTCCATTGATGCGTTTCTTACTATATCTTCTGGGTTTGCATAGCGCTGGCGTTGCTCTTTCTATGTCTAGGATGTTATGAATTGCAATACGTGTAATAGAATAAATACTAGTCCTACAAAAGCTGGAAAGAAAGTCAGCCGTAGTGTTTTTTCACACTTTGACATGTCCTCAACATGTGGTCGCCATTGTATTAGGTAGCCTATTGAGTTTTCACAGTACTACAGGTGATGAGATGTACTTGGACTTGTACGGAGGATTGAGAATCAAAATAAACCAGGTACTTTGGAAATCACACTCGTTTACAGAACGTGAATCAACATCAACCCCATACATGTTGGAAAGATGTATCATATCAAGAAATACAAGCAGAGATATCAATCGCAATAAATCCAAACAAATCATGGGTATGAACCCTCCTCCCGCCGTAACAACCCTATTTTCCGTGCCTAACAATATCGTAAAAACACCTAGGCCAAATTCAAAAGCCCAGAATTATTGTACAACTGTATGTTTTCCTGCTACTACGCATTCTGTTGCGATCCATGGCCATTTGTAGTCGCCTGCACCAGCTCTTGCATCAGAAGGTCGTAATTCGAGGCAGTCTCTGGCCGACGTTGGAGAATATCTCGAACGACGACCAGTTGCGAAGCATCCGCGTTCGGTGCTTGCTGCAGAAGCTGTTGGATGGCAGGCGAGTTGGCTTGAGGTCCTAGGACCTGCACAGCGGCTGCAATACCCAGGGTAGGGGCTTGCTGTTGCTGGGCCGGCTGGAACGGAGAGTATTGAGGAGTCGGGGGAGGTGCTTGCTGTTGCGATTGCGACTGGCCATATGGGGCATGCGCCATAGGTGTGCCAGTGAGAGACGAGGGCGTTTGGGTAATCTGAGAAGCCGCACGCGGTCCGGGGGTCAGAAATTGCGGCTGCTGCGGAGTCGACGCGCCAACTGTCATTGGGCTGGCAGAAGCTCCGGGTTCCTGGCTTCCATGGTGTGATGGAGGGTTGGAGTCGCTTGTCTTGATTGCGAACACGACGAGAAGCACTCGTTCGGACGTTGGATCTTCAAGCGAGTTGTTTTCGAGAAGCTCAATGAATTCGGGCTTCTTGGTCGCGCCAGCCTCAATGGGGATGAGGTATGTGTCCTTGACAACTGGCAACGGATGCTTTCCAATCACACCGTACCTCTTCCGGTCTTGGAAATAGTTGAAGAGCTTGTCGAATCCAGCTCGCTCCTTTGGGGACTCCGGGCTGCTGATAGAGATGACCGAGACATCTGTGGAGGAGCTGAAACGCAGGCCGCAAAGATAGTTGCTTGCAAGCTGGACATCGATCCTGCCATCCACAAGAAGAGTAGGAGGGACCAGCTGGGTCCATGGAATACGTCCACTGAGATCAGCACCTCCGACATGTTTTGCGGTCGAGTGAAACTCGGCAACGGGGTTCATGATGACCGTTCCACGCCAGATAATTCCTTCCTCGTGGAAGTCCTTGGGCGAATAGGGAGGAGACTCTGGCTCATCATCTTTCAGAAGTTGATCAATCTCTGCATCGGCTTGGACCTTGCCAGTGGGAACAGGTTCGCGGATATGAGTTGCCACCTCCGGGAACACCTGGTCGTGGCTCGTACCTCCAGGAGAGTGAGACCTGGCCGCAAAGTGCTCGTCGTGGGGAGTAGGCTTGGTGTCAGCTGCCTGTGATTTGGACGATTTGCGATTTCCGTCCTTTTCGGTGCCCTGCTGGGCGACTGGGCTCCCCGAAGGGCTCCCTTCGGTCTCGGCGATGCTTCGGCGGGCTGTGGCATTGGAGAAGACGGGCTCGCTGGACGCATTCTGATTATCGTCCTCAATGAACTCCTCGCCCTTGTGCGTGCGTCTTATTCGTGGGCCCTGTTCCTGGACAATGAAATGTTGCCTGTCGGCTTCCCGCTTGATCTCGGCATCCTTCTGCTGTAGCTCCTCACTTGCCATGTCTTGGGAGCTCATCTTAGATAGGGCATCTGGGGATAAACTACCTACGAGCAGACGATCTCGTAGAGAAGGATTCTTCTTTACGTTGAACAAAATCGTCCGCAGTTGTAATTTATAAGGCTCTGTTGGCTCCCCCGATCCCGCGCTCATATTCTGATAGATTGCATGCTCGATTGCGAGCGCAAGTTGCTGTGCGACCTCCTCTTTTGACTGCCCATTGGGCAAGTTGAAGGCTCCTCTCTTCTGGGCTTCAGAAAGTTGGTCTACAAGTAGCCGGGAAAGTGCAGTTGCCGCACTCTTCCGTGCTGAGTTTGAAATCTCTTCGAGAGTCTTCGCGCCCCCCGTAGCCAGATGGTCCGCAAAAATAGCGGAATGCGACGCATTCTCGTTGACCTCTTCTTTCACGTGAGCTGGCTGTGAAGGTTCTGCGGTATCGGTTGACGGGGAGGTTTTCTGCTGTTTAGATTTCGGGCCCTGGAGGAAATGTTAATGATGAGCGCCGAGCAGGAGACAAACGAGGTGACTTACAGGCTCCGGGGTGGGAGCATCTTGCTGATCTTCATACTTCCGTTTTTGGGCGCTCGTGGATCGCGCGTCAGCATTATCATCGTGCTTCTCAGAGCCAGGAGTGGCGGCCGATTCAGACTGCGTGGCAGGCGCCGGAGCGGGAGTTGTAGATGTAGCCGTACGAGCGGGTGTGCTCGCCTCTGTTTTGGCTTCATTGGGCCGGCCTCGTCTGCCCCCCTTTTTGCCCTTCCTGCGTCGGGACTTTTTCTCTTCGGCTTCCTTGCGTCTCCGTTCGGCAGCTTCTTCCCAGGGTCTCTCCCCCCGCTCGATTTTGGCCAGAAGCTCCTTGTGGTTCTCGGGTCGACATTGCTCGCAGAAATATTGATCTGGTTCTTCACCCTTGGCGAATGTAAGACCCATGCAGTCGTTGTGTTGCCAAGCCGAACACTGATCACAGCAGATCATGTCACGCTCGACGTCCTCTTCTTCCTCGTATTCGCCGCAGATGCAGCGTATGATTTCTTCTTCTTCTTCGCTGGGCGTAGGCGTCGGCTCGACGGAGGTCTTCGAGGGTTTGTCCTTGGATTGGGACTTGATTTTGGATTTCTTCGCGGGCGTTTCGGCGACAAGATCGAGGTTTTTGTGTTGGCCCTTGGTCGAGCGACCAGATCGTCGCGGTTCATCTGATAACGTGTTAGCTTGTCCCATGTCAACCATCGCTTAGGATAGCGCTCCAGTGGGCCACCTCCCGTCGGAAGTCTTATGACACACTGGGCACACGAGCAGGTACATTAAAGCTTACCGGCCATGATAGCGTATGTAGGAGTAAAGAGATTCAAATTTTGTCTACAGCGCAATGGTGAGGGACAGAATCACCCCAGAATCCAGACGCGCGCGCCGCTGAGGTCTCTTTCTACAGGGATGAGAGGCCTAAAGTAATACGCAGAGGAGTGGATAGCGACACTGTTGCTTCGGTCCCCACAGGTATTACTTTCTTGATGTCTTCCTCCCGCGATTTATTTAGACGCAAAGAAAAACCGTCACCACAAGATGCGCTACCGACCTCGGTACCTCAAGTCTTGTTGACTGTCGCGCGCAGCGTGAATGCTTGGCGTGAGCGGGGTCGCGTGATGGGAGCCCCTGTGAGACGGTTATTGGGGGGGTGAAGGCGCGGATGTGAGGGAGTATAGAGTCGCGTCAAAGTCCGGCGCAGTTGAAGGAACCAGGCGCAATGATCAGTTGGGGGAGGAAGTGGCGATGGGTGATGATCGAAGGAAACTGAAAGAAGGAGAAGGTGGATGGAATATTGGAGAGTTGGAGTCGCGGTTAACGGATGTGTCAGCGACACGTCACGTGCAGGCGCGGCTCCGCGGCCGAGGCTTGGCAGACGCCAGCGACTCGCTTGGGGCGCGTTCAAGCTTACAATCTCCGTCATATCTCCACGCTTTGATCATCCCCATCACCCCTTCATCCCTGTCGAACCTGGAAATTTCACCTGTTTGCAGCTTCTACATCGACCTGTGCAGCTTTAAATCCTAGTTTTATCTTTTTTTCTTTTGGAAATGTCAGATGTGCGATCATTACTCCGGAGTGAACTCGCCGCCCGCAAAGGTTCTTCCCAACCCGGGAGGACCGCGCCAAATCGGGTGACAAAGAAGAGAAAAGTAGACAACGGGGATGACTTGAATCGCAAGAAGATGAGACATGCAGTGGCAGCAGCTGACCAGGAGCTATCGAGTGCTCATGCGGTCCAACCTCCGAGCGCACAAGCCCTTGAGGAAGAGGTTCAATCGCTTGACGTCGAGCCAAGCGTAGATGAACCTACATTGGATGCAGCAAGTCACCAGGATACTATCGCAACAAGCAGCCAGCCGTCTGCCCCCCAACCTGCCGCGTCGAATGAAATTCCAGAGTCAGCTCGAGATATAGATGAGGACGAGTGGGCCGCCTTTGAAAGAGAAGTCGTGGCTCCAACCCGTGTTCTCCAGGCTCCTGCTGCTATTGCTGCTGCCGCTACCATATCTGCAGCACCCATGACCGCGGAGGAAATAGCTGCGCAACAAGAAAAAGACAACCAGTCTATGGTCCGCGCCCGAGAAGCGGAAGCGGAAGGCGAGCGAGAAGATGCAGCCCGATTCTTGGAAGATGAATTCGATGAAATGGAACAACTCGAAGAGCGTGTGAGACGCCTAAAAGAAAAGCGAGAAGCGCTACGAAAGAAGCGGGCTCTGGAAGATGCAGAGCCACAACCTATGGATGAGTCGACGCCCTTGTCCAATGAGCAAGATGACTTTGCGAAGGACAAAAATGAAGACGATGAAGATGATGATGATGATGACGACGACGATGATGACTGGGATAATTGGAGATTCAGGTAATACAAGGGAGGCACGACCAGGAGTATCTTTTAAAAAAAAACATCTGGACAGGCGTCACTACATACATGGGGGGTCAGGTCTTGAACTTTTCGTACTTATGTTGATACCCCATGAACCATGATATCGCACAAAATGTTATTAATTCCTCTAATGCATCAAGATATCTGACCGGAATCAAGGGCGGCGTCTTCTGGTCTATTTCGCTCTGATGCTCATTGATCGCCGTGTCAAGCCGACTGAGAATATTCAAATACGGAGAATTCTATAGGAGGGTTCATGTACTTCTAGTGGACTGTATTTAGGTACAATACAAATAATTCTTGTATTTTTAAATTTCATAAAGAATCATCAGAATATACTAGTCGAAGGCAAATCTCGTGTCTTCACGAGCTGCCCTCTTTGGTCTCCTGCTGGGACTGGCCCTCTGCTTCCAGATAACTTCGAAGTCCTCCTTTGCCAACATGCAGAGCCTCTTCGATCTCTGCCTCGCCTTCCTTCAAAAGATGTCGACCGCGCAGAAGATCACTCCTTTGCCTGCGCTTATTCTCCTGCACCTGCTTCTCACGTTCAGCGAGAGCGTTTTCTCGTTTCTCGCGCTCCAGCCTCCTTCGTTCAATTTCTTGCCGTTCCTCAGCGGTCATGTTCTCGTGTTCAGGCGCAGGAGGTAATGTTGTGATGAAGGTCTCGATTAGTGGGTCACGCACCTTTGGTGCGAGAGAGATATATCGAAGATCTGTAATGATAGCAGGTGGGAGAGCCTCCAGGTTGGACGAACGGTTCAGATCATGCACAGGAATGGACCGTAACAAGATCGAAAGGTCCGATTTCCTTGTACTCTCGGGCATCTTCAATCGCGAAACCAGTTCACGGTAATACTTCTCGCGATCTTTGTCTGAGAGCTGTGAGTCTCTCATCTCAGCCTCTTTCCGATATTTGCGTTTGAACTCTGGCCAGTAGAGCTTTGGAGTTGCACGCTCCTGCAAGAATGCGAGATATTTTATTCGTGGGTCCTTCTTTTCTTGCTTGGCTTTGCGCTCCTTGAGCTCTTGGATGCGATCGCGCGTCCACTGGGTCCAGACTTCGCGGCGGGTCTTCATGTTCGGTAGTGCTGTATATCGCGAATCTTCGATGATATGGCCTTCTTCGATGATTTTTTCCCACGTAGAGTAAGGATTGATATGGTAGTCATCCAGGAGGTCCCGGAACAGTGCAGTAGCATCCTCATCTGTAAGTGGCAGTCCTTCCGCGCCCTCTTCCCATTCGCCCTCCCCGGCCTCGCCATATTCGCCGGGGTCAAGGCCATACTCTTCACCCATTGCAGCAAGTTGATACTCAAAATCCTCTTCGGTAAATTCTAAGGGCCGGTCTTGGTCGTCGCCCTCATCGGTTTTCGCTCGTTTAGACGGTTGATCCTCATCCTCGCTGTCGGTGACCTCCACCTCCTCATACTCATCGCTCTCGTCCACAGCACCGTGGGTCTCCTCAAGTTTGTGGTCGTCTTGACCTGTCGAAGCTGGCTCGACTTCCGGTGCTGGTTTCTGAGGCTCCTCAATCTCTTCGCCCCGTTCTGCCCGTTCTTTTGCTTCTCGTTCCTGGCGATCGTATTCCACAACTCCCTTCATAACTTCTGGAGGAATTTTCCATAGACTTTCTCCCGTCTCCATATTGTGCACGAATCGTCTCTTCAGCTTGGTCTTCACAAGAACCCACGGCGCACACCCAGGGATTGGATGTTTCGATTTCGGTCGGTCGTCGGGTCCTCGATTCCTGCGGTCGTTCGGTCCCTTCCCTCCGCGAAAGCCCCCTCGGTGTTGGCCATGGTGGTGAGTACCATAGGGAACAGCACCTGGCTGGAATCCATGAGCCGCATAGGGTGTGGAAGAAAACGGTGGCAGGGTATCCGGAGTAAGATGCGCAATCGCGGGCGCAGCTGGGGCGGGTTGAGGTTCTGCGGGGGTTGCTTGCGGTCTGGTGTAAGTAGACTGTTTTGTCTGCGCATTATAATAGTACAAATGCCCTTGATGTGTGTCAGAAAGCGATGTGTCTCTCGTTCATCCAGAAGAGTATGCCAACCTGAAGGAGCTTTATGTTCGGTCCATCCCGGTGGTAAAGGGGGAGGGGGGACGTAGGTAGACCTGAGCATTGTGGATCCGTCGCAAGAAAGGTGAGTACCGGTATTATTTCAATTAGCATGCGGCAACAAGCATGACAAGCATGGCCTGGGTAGAGGATCTCTCTGACGGAATTTGCGGTGGTTCAGAGCTTCGCATGGGCGCCCACGGATTGGGAGTGGTCCGAGCTTGGCAACGGATGGACGCGCCAGGGCGAGTTGCCTGGCCGCTACTTGGAGCTCACCCGAACCCATCATCATCATCCTACCTACCTACCTCCGCTTCCACCACCCGCCATTCCCCATCAACCCTTTCCCTTATCTTCGACGGAACCGCTTTCCTACAGAACGTCTCCGCCCATAGTTTTCTCGCTCAGTCGTCGGTCTCATCATGTCTCGGAGATACGATTCCAGGGTGCGCTTCATTCCCATCGTCCCGACCCTCCCAGCGAGCTCCAGCTAACCTGAGGACGCTGTTCACAGACCACCATCTTCTCGCCTGAGGGCCGACTCTACCAAGTGGAGTATGCACTGGAAGCTATCTCCCACGCCGGTACAGCTCTAGGAATTCTGGCCAAGGATGGCATTGTTCTGGCCGCAGAGAAAAAGGTGACGAGCAAGCTGCTCGAGCAGGACACATCGGCGGAGAAGCTTTACACATTGAACGAGTATGTGCCGCACTTGCCATCTGGTCGAGATGCCGTGATATGTTACACACAAACACTAAACTTCCCTGTTCCAGCAACATGATCTGTGCTGTTGCTGGTATGACCGCAGACGCCAACATCCTCATCAACTACGCCCGCCAAGCCGCCCAACGGTATCTCCTTACATACAACGAAGAAATTCCGTGTGAGCAACTTGTTCGTCGACTGTGTGATCTGAAACAGGGATACACCCAACACGGTGGTCTCCGTCCGTTCGGTGTGTCGTTCATCTATGCCGGCTACGACCCGCTCCGGGAATTCCAGCTGTACCAAAGCAACCCCAGTGGGAACTACGGTGGTTGGAAGGCGACCAGTGTCGGCGCAAACAATGCCAGTGCCCAGAGCCTGCTCAAACAGGACTACAAGGAAGACTGTGACTTGAAGGAAGCATGCGCGATGGCGGTCAAGGTTCTGAGCAAGACTATGGACTCAACAAAGCTAAGCAGCGAGAAGAGTAAGCTGCACCCCTATCACTGGTATTCTGTGTGATTTGTGCTAATGAAATCTCGCTTCTAGTCGAATTTGCAACCGTTGGGAAGTCTGCAGAGGGAAAAATCTACCATCATCTGTGGAACGCTGATGAGATTAATGCGCTTCTGAAGGAACATGGGCTGGCCAAGGTTGACGATGAGCCCGAAGCTGGCGACATAAAATAGAAACGTAATAAGAGAATACGCCCATTTCGACTGTCCTATCCAGATAATTGCATCTATCTTTTCACATGGAGCTTTCCCATTCACAAGAATGCTATCTTCCCGGGTCTATCTGACACGGAATCGTATGACTCTTCCCTTTTCCAGAGGCCATTCACATACATCCTGGCGATGAAGTGTGCATCGAAAGCTCAACTGACGTTGTCCGCTAGTGACGTGGCAGACAGCAGCATCACCCTGAGCACTGGACAAGTCGATTGTCATGTTTGCTGTTGCATTCTTCGTCCCAATTTGATTACTCTGGTCTCAAAACCAAGAAGATCAATGGGCCACGTAGTCTAGAGGTTCCGCCCGTTGGGCGCTTGACATTCTGCAGAAGGTTGGGGAGTGAACCTTTATAGGAGCGACTCCCCCGGCAAGCATCATTGTCGAAAGAAAATTTTCCGGCGAGACGTTGAGGACGATATGGCCAGTGGCACCTTCTTTGATAGTTGTGCGGCACACGCTTGACAAGATATATAACACCGACAGGTGACAGATTGTCGGTGGTTCGAACTTCCCCACAAGAAGAAGGCCCGACACGACGATAGGTATCAATCCATTGTCAAATAACCAAAGAGTCACATTCGCCAAAGACTACTGGAGACAGGGGCTAAATAATGCAGTGCTAAGCGTCGCTTTTCTCCAGCACACGATGGCAAGGACCATCACGTGTTCCACCCCGCGGGTTGCATGCTTCACCGCCTCAACGAGCACATCCAAGTCAGCAAACAAGGGGGACTTTCCAAGTCTGTGGGATTTCTTCCCTCTCGTCCTGAACAATCGAGATGCGAGAAGTTCCGATTCTCGACCCCACGAATCGATCTAGGGTCTCTCGCTCACATGACGCCCGTCTCCCATTTGCCAGACATGCGATAGGTGTATCATCGCCAGCAGCCGCTGGATAGGCGCCAATCGAGTGGAACAACTCTTCAGAAGCTCAAACAAATATGCAAGACTTTCCAGAACGAAACAATTTCATTGGATCTGGTATCTCAGGGGATCATTCTACACCAAATTCGACACATTTCCTCCAATCAAACTGCCAATCTGCATCCGTTCTGAGAATACCAGCCTGAGATTGATGGCCCAAACACCAGATGAGTCGATTGACCATTTGGTTTGAAACACAAGATTAAATGGTCATAAATGAGAAATACATCGTGACGCCAATTTCAGGAGAAAACGAATGAAATAAAAGAAATGACAGAAGAAATCCCAACAAACGAAAACCAGGCAAATGAAAGAAAATATTCGAAATCGACGCTTTTGCCCACCTCAGGGCCATCTCAAGTCAGTGCCCTTCGTCGGTCCTCACGCTCCCTCTGAAGCTGGCAGATCTCTTTCTCGAGCTCCATTATGAGGGTTTGGCATTTGTCCATCGACGCCACAAGAGTGGCTCCTTCCCGTTTCCAACGGGTCAGCCGTTCCATCTCGGCGCTTCGCCGCCGATACTTGGTTTCAATCTTCTCGCAAAGGCGGCACTTCGTCGCGTCAAACTCGGTCATGTTGACTAGTCTCATACCGCATGTTTCGCCTGTGCGGTATTCGTAATTGCATCGGTGAGCAAAGTTGGTCCAACTCCAGTCCCCGCACGCAAATTTCTTCTGATTGTAAAAGCACATGCCTATCATAACTGTCAGAGAACGTCTCCCCGGGCCCGAGATAAAACATACTTGCTCTTGGGACAGTATCGTCGTTTCACTTGATGTCTTGAATCCTATTGGTCCTGACACGATGACCTTCCGTCGCGAGGATGATTGATAGGCTGCGCGTGACCAGTGCTATCGAACCTCGATGGAGGTCTTTGAAGTTGAAACAGATGAAATCAGAAACAAGGGTTTTCTACTTATGATAAATCCAGGAAATGATATGACTGAAACCGTGTTTGATTCACACTGGATCGAGATGAGGGACTCCGTGGTCTTATTTATGCTCTGGTGAAGGCTCCGCTGCTGGACTTCAGCCAATTCTCGCTGCTCAATCATCCACCGTCGATCAGCACCCACCGACGCTCGATGGCTTATCGTCTACGGCATTTTACTATCACATTCACATCACATCCCTCGGATAGCCCTTACGGTTGGCTACAACGACTTCGCCCAGCGGTGGAGACACGAGATGTCCACAACATCCCCCTTTGCGGGACCGTCGTAATCACCGGGTGCTTCAAAAATGCATGCATCCTGCTGTCGTGGCATCCCAACCTTTCTTCGATCAGGTTAAACATCCTAAAATCCCTCACCGCGAACTAAATGTTTAGCTGTCTCAGCTATGCTCGGGTTGCTATTGCTGCCTTGGTTGCTCAATTTGATATTCCCCGCCTCAACAATCTATCCTTGCCCTGTGAGCCCGGCTCTTTGTGAGCCACACTTTTGATCCGCTGAATCAAAGCTCCTGCATGGTCAGTCATTCTGACTTCGTGCCAGCTGGCATCTCGTCTTACACTGGGCTTTTGCTCCGTCAACAAGAAGCCTAGCCGGTGGGGGATGACACAAGGACGGCCAAAGTATGATCTAAGGTTCGCCAGCCTATTTCGAACACCTTGATAACACGGGCTAGTATGATGTTGGCCTGCTTCTACACCATGTTTCGTCTACTGACAACCAATTACTCCTGACACTATTTGACCCTAGTGTCGTGGATATGGAAGAGGCTTCTGCCCAAAACAACGTACCCCTCAATGGGACAAGATTATACCGTAATGGGCTTCCACTCTTGCTCCCGTCTCCAATTCGTTGGGTGACTTGCGAAGTTTTCCATTGGGCCCTGCTGACGGTGGTGCTCTGCAACCCATCCTTGCTATCCAACTCTCGACCCTCCTTGCCCTGAGCATTTGCCTACAAGGGTGTCTGATTTGTGCCAATGGCCGCTGATTGTTCGCCGCATGTTCCCAACTGGCCGCCATGAATAAATGGCTTCTGTTAGTAGTGGCGAGGACGCGTCACAAGGCAGTATCGATTGGCATTCCGTGCATCTTCTGGATACGGTTTCTCGACAACCGCAACTATTGATGTGGCATGATGAGCCCAAAGAGTCCATTCGCAGACGATCACTTTCAGCTGATCTTTCACGCCTGCAGACGAATAATCCCGCATTTGCCCCCACCTGTGTGCAGGGTTCATCGTCATTTTCAATTTTGCATTTGTGAAGATGATAGGATACCGCTCCTACCCGTCGGCCATGGTAGACAGAGTCCGTGGTACGGCACCCCTACTGTTGAACCCATGCAGCTGCACTAAAACCCGGAGACTCTGACGTGGCGCCCTTCGTCTGGCTCAAGATCTCAATCTTCTGGCTTTTCTGGCTGATGGGCGAAGTCTTGAGGGGGGAAATTGGTCAACCATCCATTCATTGGAATGATGCGCAGGCCAATTTGGCCTTTTCCGCAGCATTGACGAATGGATTGATGGCTTTTGCGGCCTCCGTGTGTCCGAACTACCTGGTCGGTAGTTCCATTCACTTAATTGATGCTCTTCTCAATTTATTGCGGCACAGGATTGCCGGACAATCCGACTTGGCTGCTACAACATTGATCGGTCGAGCAACGGATCCATGGCGACACTTGATTGCCAACTCAGCGACCTTGCACCCAGACCTACAGCCTCAATGCCGCCATGACGAGGTGCACCAACTACAGCCTCTAAACCAAGTTGGTTTGATGTCACAATACGATTTGCCACCCTTCCACCCCTTTCCAGAGCTGTCTCACTTCGGAATTTTCTAGGCTGCCGCCAGTGACGATGATCCCAAGTTACGGAACAAGGATGAAGTTGCCGACGCTGGCCCCCAAAGTGCTACCTAACCAAGTCATTGGTATGCAGATGATTTTTGGCTTTTCCGATTAAATTTGGAGTCGACCGTGTTTTCCACTACAAAAGACGTTGGAATTGAATTTATGACCCACATGTGCAATCCACCGTGCTGGGTTATTCTAGTCCCGTGACCCCAGAATCACCAGTATTTCTTGTGCATTCTGCGCACATGTGTTCCGCCAGCAGCAAATGGAAGTCGATAAACCGTCAGTCAAAAATTTAAGGTGGGAGGTCAGTCGCTACCATTGCCTGCAACGGGTCTCGATTGGTCCGCTGATAAAACCGTGCTAAGCAGAGCCAGCAATTTATGTCCAATGAAGCTCTTCCGCGGCCAAGAATCCCATGCAGCTAATGAGGAACCCTGTCCTTGCATTCTTAGTCTATCAGGGACCGGACATGAGGTCCACTGTCTTGCAGTGTGGGCATTCAGACCGGGTTCTCGCATCTGCAAGTCAATGCGTGAACATGATTCTTTGTGTATGGCAGTCTGATGGAATTTTGGGTTTGCATGGTTCGCTTCTCCTCCCCACCCCACTGATCACATCCACTAGTGATCCAAATTGATCAGGCGTGTGACTACGTCGGGGATTGGTAATGCAAATGAGTTGTGCTGCTCCTCTCCGGATGCATACTCCGGCCCATCAGCATCCATACATTTGCGATCCAATTTCCGGCAAGGTGCTTGGGGCTTGGGCGCTCCAAAGGCAACTGACTTTCTCGCTTCATACAATGGCATGAGGTTTTCAGGACTGTCCGAGAGCCTTGGGCCTTGCATGAGGCATCATAGCAAAGTGTGGTACCGACCTGCACGCGCACTGTGCCATCACAATTTGCCATCTACGCCTCCTCGTTTTTATTGACGTGGCAAAGTTGCTTGAGTACTACTGCATGGTATCTCGTATCCGATGGTTTGCGCGAAAAGGTCAATGCTCAAAAGTACGTAGCAGGCAATGGTGGTGTTGGGAGCCGCATGTCAGGGAGGAAACGAGGGTGTTCAGCGTAGGTGACTGCCCCTTGCCATTCGTATACCCCTAGAATCAGCAACTTCGACTCTTGCTTTTGGTCTGTCGCTCTTCCCAGGGCTCCCCAGGAGGAACATGGATTACCAATTCTATCTGTCCCTGATTGTTGGAAAGCATGATATAGTACCCACTGGCGTCATGCTACTGTTTTCAGTCACGTGGTATGAAAGACCCTCCATAGTACAATGACGTCAATATGATACTTCAATAAATTGCCAACGCTTGGAATCACAGATCGATCAATTCGTTGTCTTCTTTAATTTCATGTTCTGTGGAAACTTCACTTTGCTTCGTGAACGGTGTGTATACTGCCAAAGTCTGATGAAACATCCCTCCAATTCCTGACAACCGCTAATGCCGTGAGGAAGCTTACCGTGGACCTATCACCGATATTCGCGTCATTGAACCCGATCTTATAAGACAAAAGAAAAAAGCGATATACCAAAATGTGGACCAAACTCGTATCAATGACCCGACCCGCTGTGAGGAGCACGTTTAAGGCGCAGACACTGGCTCAGCCTGTGCTTCCAGCCACCGTCCGCAATCGAAGGGCTTTCCGGGCGAACCCCAGTCTATTCAAGACCAAACAGCAACAACAAACGGAAGACAGATTCCATGACCGCAATATTCTCGACCCGCAGCGATCGGAGGGAACCAAGACAGGCACTGACAATGAGGTTGCCGCTCACCCCTCCGCTTATGATCCGAGCAAAACGTCACCGGAGAGCACCCTTGAAGCCGCCGAGAAAGAGAGCGAGAGCGACGAGAAGATTAGCAACCCTTTGGATGTGAGTCCTGCTAATACGGATGTGAGCCATGCGCGGGATCCGCAGGAGGGAGGACCAGATCATAATGCGGAGAAGACAGGGCCAAGCTCGAGGGGATGGACGAAGAAGAATCGGGAGGTGAAGACGGGGCAGAAATAGAGTCGGTAGTGCGTGGGTTTATGGGTGATTGGCATTGTTATGTATGGGACTTTGTGATGTGAATATCTGCAAGTTGCGATGCATTGGGCGGAGGAGGTCCTGGCATGATATAATCGGGAGGGGTTGATTGTGAATTATGTGATAAAGCTATGTGATTGAATTATGTATAAGAGATGCGAACATGGACTTGAAGAACGAAGCTGAGCCTCTACACCAACGTACTTTACTCCGCCGCCAGCTTGATAATGTCACTGCCATGCAGCACCCAGACCTTCTCACTACCCGCCGGAACATCACCCTCCAAGGCCTTGAGACCAGCATTGACTGCCGCTTTGCCAATGGCATCCGCATCCTGAGCCCAGCTGTCCTTCAAGCTCGAGTGCAGCTTCCCGGCAAACCCGGCGATATAGCGAGCAGCCGCCTCCATAGGTCGACTCTCCTCCCGGGTGCCCGAGATCAGACCCGGACGCAGGATGACGGTCCGCTCAAAGCCCATAGCCTTCACATCTTCTTCGATCTCACCCTTCATCCGAATATACCCCATATTGGAGTCCTTGTTGGCGTTGGCGGAGGAGATGAGGACGTATACCTTGGTGCCGGCGTCCCGCGCCGCGCGCGCCATCTCGATGTTGAGACCATGCTCGATTTTGTACTGGTTTTCGAATCCACCTGCGGCCCCGCGCGTGGTGGCAAAGGATGAGAAGAAGATGGAGGGTGTTGGGGTTAGGGAGGCGAGCTGGCTTGCCCACTTGGATGTATCATCCGTGACAAACGTGGTTAATTTGCTCTGTGCGGCGCTGGCGGCGTTGGGTGTTCGACGGGAAATGGTATCTACACGGGCGATGGAGGGATTGGCGAGGAGACTGGTGAGGATGTAGCTTCCCTGGAAGTGTTTGGTTAGCTGTGAGTCTGTTGTTGGTGGGGGAAATCGTGATATGAAGCTTGTTTCAAGAGGATGGGGATCGGGAGGAAACTTACCACCATGCCGGTGGCGCCGATCAGGGCGACGTTGGCCATGATTCAATTGAGAGCTTGAGAGCTAGAGGTCTTGTATATGAATATGTTAGTGGTTTTCTCCGGTATGTATCGGAGCGAGAGGCGCAGAATGGATATGACGTTAGGGAGTTGATGAGGCTAAACTGTTTTGGGGTGGATGCTGCCTGAAGGAGAAATCAGGCATCAGGCTCGCACATGCGGGGGCCGCTGAGTAATGCGGTGATCCCGGCCGAAAGCGGAGGGGTTCTGCCGGCCGCCACCGCTGCCCGGAAGGGAATTCTGCGATCGATAAGAAATTGCGTGATTGCCACTAGCCGGATTCGGCAACGGGCCTGGGGAATTTCTATACTCCTCCAGGCGGAGGCGCTCGCCTTTTCTTGTCGGCGTCTCCTGGTGTGTTTCCCCAGTCTTTCCTGGGTTCTCCTTTCTCTTCGCCCTCCCAGACCTTTCTCCCTCTTTTCCCGTCCATTTATCCCCGGGAACTCCTTCAGGATGGCCTCTCTGTCCGCTCTCGGTGGCCCCAGCTATGTCACCGCGCAAACGCTTATCCAGCAGGTGGCGTATGCGCTGAGCGACAAGATCTTTGCCTACTCCCCCGAGTCCTTTGATCTGGACGCTGCTCTTCGTGAGTGGGCTGAACGCAAGGAGATCAATGCCAATGGCGAATCTCCCGCCGTGAAGTCGCTGGAGACTCGCCAGGGTGCTGGTAACATCGCCCTCGGCTACCTTTTCTCCCAGGACTTTGACCTGAAGAAGCGTCACGTCCCTCAGGGCATCATTGCCTCCTCTGCGACCCTCCCCTTCATGCGCTCAGCCTTGGAGCAGCTCTCCCTGCTGTATTCCGTCGCCAGCCCCGTCGCCGCTCATGTCGCCGCTGTCGACTACTCCGGAGAGAGCCTCGTCTCCGACTACGCCTCTGCTCTCTCCCTCGCCGAAGAACTCGGACTGGGTTTAGTCTCTAGTGCTTCTGTCCATGAGGCCCAGCACATGGCCCTCTTGACCACTCTCCTCGCCTCGGTCCTCCCCTCCGTACACATCTACGATGGTGTCCGCGTGGGACGGGAAAACACCCGTGTCATTGACGTGCTGGACCAGGCTGGTCTCTCTCGGACCTACGAGACCGTCCGCAAGACCCTTGAAGACACCCGCAGCCGTCACCTTGATGCTCAGGGCAAGCTCCTGGAGCTGGTTCAGTCTCTGAACGGCGAGCTCGGCACTGACTATGGTCTGTTCGAATACCACGGCCATGCTGAGCCTGTCTCTGTTCTTGTTGCCTTTGGAACCGTCGAGGCTTCCCTGACTGCTCAGGTCGCCCGTTCGTTGGCTAAGGACGGTGTGCGTGTTGGTGTTATCAACGTGCGTGTGTACCGTCCCTTTGTTGAGGAGGAGTTCCTGCGCGTGCTGCCCCTGTCTGTCAAGATCGTTGGCGTCCTCGGCCAGGTCACCGACGAGCAGGCTGTCCAGGACCAGGGAATCCGCTCCGCCCTTTATGAGGATGTCCTTGCCGCTCTCACCTTTGCCACTGGCCGTCAGAACGTGCCCTCCTGCACTGATATCAAGTACCCCCGCTCTCAGCGCTGGGATCTGATCAATACCGCTGCTGCCTTCCAGCTCGTTTTCGAGAAGCCAATTCTCCCCGCCAACGGCCATTCTGCGCCTCTCCAGCTGCTTGATCCTGCTTCCGTGCAGGAATACTCCTTCTGGGATGTTGACAGCTCCGTCTGCGATGCTGCCGCCACTCAGCTCTCTCAGGCCCTCGCTGCCGACTCGGCCAGCAACGTCACCACCAGCAAGGCCCATGACAACCTTGTCCAGGGTGGTGCGGTTCGCATTGATATCCGCAAGAGCTCCAAGATTGTCGAGGCTCCTTATGCTGTGACCGCGGCTGATACCGCCTACGTCGGAGAGCTCAAGCTCCTGTCGGAAGTCGACATCCTTGCCTCCATCAAGGATAACGGCAAGATCCTCGTGAACGCCCCTGGTGTCAAGGATGAAGATCTTGAGAAGAAGCTGCCTATCTCCTTTAAGCAGACCATCGCTGAGCGTGGAATATCTCTCTTCGTCGTGGACCCCGCCATCTCCGAGGATGCTTCTCTCGCCCCCGTCATCCTCCAGACCGCTTTCTTGCGCGTCGCCCTGCCTTCTCAGGAAGCTGTGGGCATTAGCAAGCTCGGCTCCATTGTCGGCAATGCCGACACTTTGAAGAAAGTCAGCGATGACCTCGACCAGCTGCTCCGCCAGATCGAGATCCCCGAGGCCTGGAAGAGTCCTGAGGAGGGCCTCGAGGTCTCTCAGCTGCCCAAGGACATCTCCGCCAACAGCTTCGCGCCCTTCGACAAGACCGATGCTGAGCCGGCCTCTGTCCTCAAGGACTGGCAGGTCACCGCTAAGGCCTTGGCCTTTAAGGAGGCCTACGGCACCAAGTCTGCCCTTCGCCCTGACACCGCCGCCAAGACCTTCACGGTCCATGTCCGTGAGAACCGCCGGTTGACCCCTGTTACCTACGACCGAAACATCTTCCACATTGAGTTTGACTTGGGTGACTCTGGTCTGAAGTACGATATCGGTGAGGCTCTTGGCGTCCACGCTGAGAACGACCCCGAGGACGTTGCCGAGTTCATCAAGTTCTACGGCTTGAACCCCAACGATATCGTTGAGGTCCCCAGCCGCGAGGACCCTGCCGTGTACGAGAACCGCACCGTCCACCAGGCCCTCGTCCAGAACATCGACATCTTCGGCCGTCCTCCCAAGCGCTTCTACGAAGCCCTGGCCGAGTTCGCCACCGACGAGCAGGAGAAGAAGACCCTCCTTACTCTCGGCAGCGCCGACGGTGCCGTTGAATTCAAGCGTCGCTCCGAGGTTGACACCGTCAACTTCGCGGACCTCCTGCTGGAGTTCTCCTCGGCTCGTCCCGCCTTCCACGACCTCATCCGCATTGTCGGACCTACCAAGCGTCGTGAGTACTCCATCGCCTCCTGCCAGAAGGTCACCCCCAACTCCGTTGCCCTCATGATCGTCGCCGTCAACTGGCTCGACCCCAAGGGCCGCGAGCGCTACGGCCAGGCCACCCGCTACTTGAGCCGTCTCCAGCCCGGCACCCCGGTCACTGTCAGCGTCAAGTCCAGTGTGATGAAGCTGCCCCCCAAGTCCACTCAGCCCCTCATCATGGCCGGTCTTGGAACCGGTCTCGCTCCCTTCCGTGCCTTCGTCCAGCACCGCGCCCTGGAGAAGGCCCAGGGCAAGGAGATCGGTGCCGTCCTGCTGTACATGGGATCGCGTCACCAGCGCGAGGAGTACTGCTACGGTGAGGAGTGGGAGGCCTACCAGGAGGCCGGCGTGATCACCGTCCTTGGCCGGGCCTTCTCCCGTGACCAGCCCGAGAAGATCTATATCCAGGACCGCATGCGCCAGACTCTGCCTGAGATCATGCAGGCCTACATTCGCGAGGAGGGTGCATTTTACCTGTGCGGACCTACCTGGCCCGTTCCTGATGTCACTGCCGTGCTCGAGGAGGCTATTGCCGCCGAGGCCAAGAACAACGGCAAGAAGGTGGAGACCCGCAAGGAGATCGAGAAGCTCAAGGATGAGGAGCGCTATGTTCTGGAGGTGTATTAGAATGTGGTTCTGGAATGTTTCGTTTGCTATGCGTTTGGTTTGATGAGCATGATTTGACGACTACCCCCTCTTGTACTCCGCTAGAATCAAGACACTATAGACCTTGTTTGTTGGATAGCAAAATTGGACGTGGATTGTATTGTCAATGTATGAATAACCTAACGGACCTTTACTCAGTTTTTCACCCACAACGTAATACCTTATTTCATGTGCAGCTGAACCCATAGCATCTATCTACTCTCCGAGAGGGCTATTTACACATCCAGATTTGACATAGACAAGCGAGATGTCCTGTCCCATACACGGAGCTCTCCTGCACGACAAAGTTGGTCGCCGGATTGAACATACACTCACTTCTTTGGCTTGGGGAATGGCCCTGTTGTGGACGTTGATGGATAAGTGAGATTGAGGCATGATATGCGCTTTATGCATGGAATGCTGCAAAATTATTGATTTAATGCGTCAATGTAGTAGTACTGCATCAATATGTAGTCTTTTTTATCGTTTCGAGGGGTCTATATACTTGCGGATCGAATGTGATACCTGTATTCTTTTAGACATCCTTCCATTCCCGCAGGATGCAACCCGGTCTAAGCCATTTTTTCTTCATAAACAATCGTGGACAGATAAATAGTACACCAGATCACCAACACACACCACCGTATCACGCACGACCAACAGCCCCCAGCTTGGTCTTTCCATACGCCCCTCCCTTTTGCTTTCTCAACTCCAACGCCCGACGGTACGGCGGAGCCGTCGGCGGCTGGACAGGGTCTAAGCTGACATGATCGGCAGGAAGGTTATAGCTCGCATCAGAATCCCACGACGAGAGATCCCCACAAGCGATGAAAGACGGGATCCACCGATTCTCGACGGCAAACTTCTCCGACACGGGCTTGTATGCCAGGGGCACCGGGCTGGAAGAGGCATGTGAGTCTTCATGCAGCATACGGATCTTGCTGCCTTTCGTCTCGCCCAGCGGCAAAGCTGCCGACGCTGCTGTCCGTTTCGTCATGCCCTGAGCAGCGGGAACCGCCCCGGAGTCATCCTCATCTGCGACTTCCATCGCGACGTTGCCGTCGGCGGCGACGGGATGCGGGGCGGTGGCACCACCAAAGAGGGGGTTCTTTAGGGCGTCCATGCCTACCATGCCGTCGTGGATGGCCGGGGGGATGAACCCTTCGCAGACGACGAAGGATTCCAGACTGCTGGCGCGGCTACTCCGCGGCTTGGCGACGCTGACTTTTTCGAAGACGGTGCGGAGCTGTGCGTAGATGATGTCGACATCGCGGCCGCGGAAGATCTTTGCGACAAACTTGCCGCCGGGTCGGAGGACGCCGAGGGCGAGGTTGAGCGCGGCGTAGAGGAGTTGGGACTGGATGTAGATGTCTAGGTCGTGGAGACCGGTCACATCTGGAGCGCCGTCGGAGATGACGAGGTCGACGGGGTGAGGTGGTCGGAGAGCAGTGGGGGCGGACGAGGAGGAGTCGTACGCGTCAGGGTCCAAGGCGCGGAGGAGCAGAGGGATGGTGGATGGGTGGGTGATGTCGGCTTTCATGGTGGTGATGCCCTCGAGAGGAGCCATGGGCTGCAAATCTATCGAGACAATCTTGACGTTCTCGCGTGGTCGTAGTTCCGCCGTCTCAGCATGTGCTTCGGCCATTTCGATATCGCTGTCCACTGCGTCGTCTTCTGCGCCAGCCTCTGCCTTTGCCAGCGCCTCCTTCTCTCGGCGTTTCTTCTCGATCCATGCCCTCCGACCGAAGCTCTCCCCCTTGATGAGTACACGACTGAGTACCTGACTCCAGCTGCCGGGCGCAGCGCAGAGATCTACCACCCGGGTGACCTTTTCGGGGTTCTCATGCTCGAATAGATCGAACTGCTCGTCGATCTGGATCAGCTTGAAGGCGGAGCGGGCGCGCCAGTTCTGCTCCTTTGCCAGACGGTAGTAGGCATCGCGCTTGTCCTTGGAGGACTTCCCCATCTTCGCTGGAGGTCTGCGACGGTGGGACGGGGAGCAATGGATGTGGAGGTGGATATGGATGTGGGATGAATTTCTGCTTCAGCGGCGGGGCGGACGATAAGATCAGAGCCAAAAGGCGGAAGGCGGAGAGACTCTTCCGTCGCGCTTTTTTTTTCTGCCGTCTTTTTTCTTTTCCTCCGCAACTTGCGAACCCCAGACCTACTTTTGAAGCTACAACGACGGGTTTCTTGCGTCCATCGCTCGAATAATGGGTCAGAAACGTCAGCGCGATTCCAAGGGGGCTGGTTTCCAGTCTAAAAAACGCAAGCGGGGATCCAAGGCCGGGAATGCGGATCAAGACGACTGGGACGGCATCGCTGGGGTGAACGATCTCAACTGGAAAGAGGTTGCGCTTCCAGACCGACTCGAGGATGCAGGAGGATTCTTTGGTCTGGAGGAGATTGATGGTGTTGACATTGTGCGTCCCCAGGGAGAGGGAGACGTCAAGTTCAAGGTATGTTGGTTCCGTGCCATGCTTACGATTAAGCGACCCGACTAATAAGCCACCAGGCCAAGGCAGGACGACCCAAGAAATCGATTCTGAAGAATAATACGATACCCCAGCCGGAAAAAGCGTACGATGACGAATGGGCCGGATTCAGCGACGGAGAGGCCGCAGAAGCCTCCACCGAGGAGAAGAAAGACGAGTCTGTCGAGGAAACGAATAATGATGCTGATGTGAAGGACCAAACAGAGTCGAAGAAAAAGGACTTGAAGGAATTGAAAAAGGAGTCCAAGAAAGAAGCCAAGGCTACGAAGAAAGAGCTGAAGAAAAAGGACCAGCCCATTCAACAAGACAAGAGTATCAAATCTGGATTGTCATTTGCAGCGCTGCAAGACGAGGAGGAAGATGACGGCGCCGATGTCTCGGCTTGGGAGTCGCTGGGTCTCTCCCCGGAGATTCTCAACAGTCTGTCGAAGCTGAAGTTCTCCACTCCGACGGCGGTCCAAAAGGCCTGTGTACCTCCCATTCTGGACGGCCACGACGTGGTTGGAAAAGCCTCGACGGGTTCCGGAAAGACCCTCGCGTTTGGCATTCCGATTCTGGAGCACTACCTAGAGCAGCGACGACGAGAGGCTGGAAAAGACGAGTCAGATAAGAAAGAGAAGTCGCCTATTGCGCTGATCCTCTCTCCCACGAGAGAGCTGGCGCACCAGCTCGCCAAGCACATTGGAGAGCTCATTACACATGCTCCGGGTGTCAACACTCGAATTGCCCTTCTGACCGGTGGTCTATCGCTGCAGAAGCAACAGCGGTTGCTGAACGGAGCTGATATCATCATCGGTACTCCCGGTCGTGTCTGGGAGGTTCTCAGCACCGGTCACGGCCTCATTCGGAGAATGCAGCAAATCCGGTTCTTGGTGGTTGACGAAGCCGATCGCCTTTTGAGCGAGGGCCACTTCAAAGAAGCCCATGAAATTCTGACCTCGCTCGATCGGGTCGAGGAGGGAGGGTTCCCGGACGAAGAGCCCGATGAGTCGGAAGAGGAGGATGCCAAGGCACAGCGACAGACGCTCGTTTTCTCTGCGACGTTCCACCGGGACCTGCAGCAGAAACTGGCCGGTAAAGGCAAGTGGAGTGGAGGAGACTTGATGAGCAAGCAGGAATCGATGGAATATCTCCTGAAGAAGCTGAACTTCCGGGAGGAGAAGCCCAAATTCATCGACGTGAACCCGGTTTCCCAAATGGCCGAGGGATTGAAGGAGGGCATCGTGGAATGTGCTGCGATGGAAAAGGTACGTACTACAGCAGCGGATTTGTTGGACCATCACTGACGACCCCTGTAGGATCTCTATCTGTACACTCTGCTGCTTTACCACCCCAAACATCGCACTCTCGTCTTCACCAACTCGATCTCCGCCGTACGACGACTCTCCAAGTTCCTGCAAGACCTCCAACTGCCCGCGCTCGCCCTTCACTCCTCGATGGCGCAAAAGGCCCGACTCCGTTCGGTCGAGCGCTTCTCGTCCCCATCGTCCGATCCCGGCACCATCCTCGTGGCCACCGATGTGGCCGCCCGCGGACTCGACATCAAGGGCATCGACTTTGTGATCCACTACCATGCGCCCCGCACGGCCGACACGTACGTCCACCGATCGGGCCGCACGGCACGGGCTGGTGCGTCTGGCAAGAGCGTGATCATCTGCGCGCCCGAGGAGATGGTCGGAGTGGTCCGTCTTGCGGCCAAGGTGCATGCGAACATGGCACACGGCAAACGGCTGCCGCTGGAGTCCCTGGAGCTGGACCGTCGGGTGGTCGCCCGGGTCAAGCCACGGGTGACGCTGGCGGCGCGGATTGCCGACGCCAACATCGCCAAAGAGAAGATCTCGGCAGAAGACCAGTGGCTCCGAGCGGCGGCGGAGGATCTCGGCGTGGACTACAACAGCGATGAGTTTGACGAGGCGCAGGGTCGTGGCCGGGGCCGGGGACGCGGTCGTCAGGAGCGCGAGCGCAAGGTCGGCAGCACGAGCAAGGCGGAATTGGCAGGGATGCGGGCCGAGTTGAAGCAGCTGCTGTCGCAGCGCGTCAATGTGGGCGTCAGTGAGCGCTACTTGACCTCGGGACGGGTGGATATCGAGGCTCTGTTGCGCGGCGAGGGCAACGCTTCGTTCTTGGGTCCTGTCGATCCCTTGGGGTTCTAGTGTATATAATCCGGCATGCAATCATACCATTAGCCCCCGTCTGGGGGCGTCAATCTCGTTCATTGTAGGCTCTTATCGTGATGGGTCTGGCCCTCATTTGGATACCCTCTAGATACCATTGGGAGACACATTGAGCTCACCACACGGACAGCAGACGCCAGACTTGACCCTTGACTTTGACCACCGGCCTGAAAACAATGCTCTTGCGCATCCAGTCACACGAACAGTGTTTGGTGCCGCCCATGTCCCACCCACAGCAATAACAAAAGACCGAACCACATCGACAACTAGATTTGCGTTAGACTGTCCCCAGCCACACAACATGCCCGCCAGAACAAGCACCAGAACAAACCCAGAGTCCGAGTCTGAGGCACAGAGAGAGAGAGAGATACCTGATATGACTATACCCATGCACCCGCTCCACCATCGCCAAACACCGCCCACACTGCATCCACCGGCGCTGCCGCGCCAGCCGGAGAAACGCACGACTACGACTGCCATCCGCACATAACCCCCAATGGGCCGGCTGCTTACAGCTCGCACAGCACTTCTGACACCGACCGTCATGGGCGGGGGCCTTGCATCGCGCGCAGGTGGACCAGTTGCAGTAGAGACACATCACGACGCCGGCGGTGGGCAGCTTGGGCCCCAGCGGTCGTTCGCAGGCGGGGTGGGCACAAAAGACCTGTCGGGGG
>RHLO01000609.1:0-40664 GCA_003719415.1 Aspergillus olivimuriae | reverse complement strand
GGGATGGAGGGGAAGATGGGCGAGGGAGAGGCAGAGGCAGAGGGAGAGGGAGCGGCGCAGGGGATTTGGCTGGCGCGGGTGCGACCGGAGGACTGTGAGAATATTGTTCGGTATACGGTGTTGCAGGGAAAGGTGGTGAAGCCGAAGGAGCAGTTGCGGGGAGGGTTTGATCGGGCGAGGGGGGTGATTAGTTGGTGATTTTATTCAGATGTTGTGATGGGTCTCTTTGTTTGTTTGTTTGTTTGGGGTGAGTTGATGTGGTTTCTTGGGTTCATGGCATTTGGTGTATAGACTTTCGGTGGGATACGTCTGTATAGATCGAGCGACGATATCGATAGAATGCATGCCTTGATCAAAGCCCGAGTCAGTCGAGGTATGCACTGTGGATCTACTTTGACCTCATCTGACCGAATCAGAGGAGTGACACAACCGTCTCTGACCAAGGTTCAAAATCGCGAGACAAAGAAACTTGCTTTGGATGAAATGAAAGAATAAGTTTTGTCCCACGTTGCACACCCGCTTCGTCTATTTCTGCCGGGGATGAACTCTAGGTACTCTGGTCGTGAAGAGGCTGCAGAACAGCTCGTCGTGGGGGACGCAATGGATGTATCCTAGAGACATGCAGAGTATATAGTATCGACAGGTATACCTGAGAGGGACAGGGACGCACGTATCTCAGGAACCCAGTTCCACCCAATGGTGGTGTCTCGTCGATGTCATGCCAACCATTGCTTCTTCTCGAAAGGGAGAGAGTGTGTTTGCGAACAGAGAGAGCGAGAGCGATCATCGATATGACGCAGCATGTCAGCTGTTGGGAACGATGCTGTCACTTCCCATTGACTTTGTGGCTTGCAGACGGGGGGGGCATCTCCTAGACCTCCGGTGCGGGCGACTATGATTTGCCATCTGAATGGATTGTCCGTGATGGGGGTGAGGGGGGGCCGACGAGGACCAAATAAGCAGTATAAGATCGGGTGTTATGGATCCACCGAAGCTCTGTGGTGTTTATCACGGGGGACCGAATCAGGTTCATACGGAGGAGGGTGGTGGGAGGAGTACCTTACTGATTGATTGGTACTACCTACTGTCGACGGTGGAGCAGCCGAACCTGATGGGGGAATCAGAAATGGGTAATAAGAGGTAATGGGAATCGAGCACAGGAATGATCCTTCTCGTGTCTCTCTCGCACGAGCAAATCATCGGGCTCTGACATGATCTTCCACGCTCGCTGACTGGCGGGATGAATTGCCTGACCAAACAAAACGACTCGTCTCATGCGAGTCGTGGGGGGTGTCCAGGAGGTATCTACGGGGTAATACTGGACCACACCTGGTCCATACTTTGAGTATTCTACAGAAGTACTGTATCTTCGGAGGAGCAAGTCTCTGACAGAAAACTATGGGAAGAAAATCCCTCCACCAAACTTACAGTCTCCCGTCGATCCACCCGGTTCACTAGGTCCTCCGGAGTACATGGTCGTCGTCGTCGTCGCAGATGTACTCCGTATGCGACTAGTCCATCCAGGAGGGGGCCGAGAAACCGACTGACCGAGTTGGCTGGTAAGGTACCTTTTTCGTACCAACGCCATACCGCAGATTGGATCCACCTGCTCCAGGCATCCAGAATACGAATGGCGATATACTAGGTACCTCCGTACTCAGTACAGACAGACCAAAGACGAATACAGTCAGCATCCGACCCCATGGATGATCGCTCAATACACCACCCGCAATCGCACGTCGGAGAAGCAACCCCGTCGCTTTGGGTTTGAACAAACCGGTTTTGCTCGCTGGTCGCGGTCGCAAAGGGGGATTTCGGCTGAAGTCGCAGGGATTGCGCCCCGTGTCCTGCGGTCGGTTGAGACATGGAGGTCCGATTGTGCCGTGTCGACCGAGTCTGATGTAGGTACGAGACTACCTTATGTACTCCGTACTGTACATAAACCTAGGTACATCGGAGGGACGATGCGAGACGGCCGGTCGACCGAACCTACTTAACCTTGGAACCTCATTATCGATTCCGAGTAAAGGCTGAAACGGGCGAGAAGGGAACTGGTTCGCTGTGGAAGTTTCTTCCGGTTACATTGGTCTGGCACCCGACTTGCAATGGAACTGGGGGACAGTCAGGGATCGATTCCTCTTCCTTGTTGTTGGGTGGGATGGAGGTCTTGTGGGTTTCTGTTGGGTTCTATTGTTTGGTTTTTTTTTTTTTTTTTTTGTTTTTCTCTCATTGTCGCAGGTACATAGTACCTACTTTCGTACGACCAGCGAACCGCGTACAGGTCCCTCTGATGGAGGTATAACACCCGTGGCATATACCCTCCACACCATCGCTGCAGAATGCTCCCTACCACCACCTGGGCCGCAGAGTCGAGGGAAAAGGAGGGATCGGATGCAGGAGCCAAAGGGATCGCCCGCCACGCCCATCGTGGTGGCGACTGTCTCCATCCCTCCTCTGCTAGTCCATCCGGTGGGCCAGCATCGTTTCCGACCGACAGTAGTGTCGCTGCGGCCAAGAAGCGCCATGGATATATCGATACCGATCCTCGGTGTGCCTAGCTAGGCTCTCCTGTGATCATGGCCCGCGATGAATGGGCATGGGTCTACTCCGTATGGGTCGTGATCCATTCTTACATCCGAATGTTATCGGCATCCAGCCGGGCGGGATCGATTATTTTCGTCGGAGGACGTCGTAGGACTCTACATCCAGCTCGCTTGGATGTTTCTTCCGTCCACCAGCATTGGTCGATCCTTGGCTGACGTGGTTGGGATCGTTCATCCGATCCGTCGACCCGAGGAACGCGAGTATGAGGTTGATCTGTAGATCCGCCCTGTCATAATTCCACCACAACAACACCTCAATCAATGAATCCGACTCAGACCAGTACTCCGTAGCATTCCATCAGATACCTAGGGGGTAGTATATGCACAAGGAAATCGTTCGGGATGGACGGTCCGCCGCCCACCGGGCCCAAACCCCCACAACCAGCATTCATTATTACTTACAACCGGCAACCGTCATCAAGACCCCCGCAAGGAAACATCGCATCGCCGCCTTGACGACCTTTCGCGGGTCGATCGGCACGACGTCAAAAGAAACCAACAAAAACGACCAGGCGGTAGATTGAGAGGTATCGAACAAACAGCAGGATTCACAAACGCCGCTCCATATAGCCTTTTCCAAGGAGACACAGAAAGAATAGGAAGAACGGATAGGAGAAAGAACGGGCGCACCATATGTCAAACACAAGGGATGGGGGATATCACGCAAGGAAAGTCGTGGATGGAAAAAAGAAGAACAAAAAGAAAACACACAACCAAACGAACCAACCCAGGAGTAAGTAAGCAAGAGTAGAGTTGAGTGACGTGACGGAATAAAACACGCACAACCAATATAGTAATGTATCCAAGGGGGAAAACAACTTTCGTAAACGGGCATCATGATACACGGACGACCCAAGACCGCCCGGCTGGAATCGACTCGACTCGATCGATTCGATTCAATTCAATTCATCTCCATCCAGCACCCCACACGCGAAGGGTGGAACCGCATGCTCGGCGTCTTGGTGCGGACTGGTCGGTCGTTGGCTAATGGGTACAAAAAAAAAGGTTCAAGACAAGGGTACACGTGCGTGGGAGAGAGAGATCGTTCTCGATTATCCCACTCCCAGGAAGCCCCAGTCGGTCCCCTCGGGCTGGTTCAGAAGCCGAGCCTGCTGCTGTTTATACTGGTAGGCCTGAGGATAGGTAACCATAAGCGCATGCCCATCGACTGCCGGAACGCCCGGGAAAGACTGCTGGAACTCCGGTGACACATAACCAGGACGACTTGAATCATACCGTGGTTGTTGCTGTTGTTGCATGAGCTGCATGTACTGCTGCTGCGCCTGCTGCACGTCCATCGGCGTCGAGTTGGGCACGCTATGCGTGACAATCGGCGGTGCCTCCGGCACGGCGGGCACCTGCGTGATCTGGATCGGGGGCGGAGGGTAGAACTCGTGGGTGGGCGTCGAGGTCTGGGGGTAGTACGGCTGTTGCGCCAGGAGGTACTGTTCGTTGGGGACGGCGGTCACTGGCGGCGGGTAGGATCGCTCGGGGGTGACGTCTTCCGAGGGAGTGCGGTTGAGGGCTCCGGGGGGATGGGAGCGGTTTTGATGTTTGGTCAGGGTGGTTTTGCGACAGAAGCTGTGGGGGCGGGATTAGCGGCGACAACCGGACGGGAATATCCACCGTGCACGGGACACCAACCTTCGCTCACACATGGGTTCTTGACAGATGTACGGTCGTCGGCCGGTGTGGATCCGACGATGCCGGGCCAGACTGGAAGACTGGAGCAGAGTCAGCGAGGGTGGGCGAGAGGGAGACGAAGCCGGAGCGAGCGACGACAGGACATACATCGGAGAAGGCCTTGTGGCAGCCTTCGTGGTCACAGACATGCGGCTTCTCGCCGGTGTGGGTGCGAGAATGGACGGTCAGGGCACTGCGCTGGATGAAGCTTTTGTTGCAATCCTTGAACATGCAGTGATACGGTCGCTCATTGGTATGTATTCGATAATGGCGACAGAGATCTGACTTGCGGTTGAAAGACTGGTTGAGGGGTTAGTTGAGCGGACGTTGGTGTGATCGATGGTGATGGGAGGGAGGAAGCATTCATTACCTTGCCGCACTGGTCCCAGGAACAGTTGAAGTCGCGTCCGCTACCTGGCGCCATGGTTGCGAGAGGGATGGAAAGGATGGCGATGGCAGAAGCGATGAAAGAACTGTCAGGGCCGAGGAGAGGGGGGCACGAAAGAGAAGAGGATAGATGAGCGAGAAGGGGGAAGTGGATCGAAGATAAACCAGTCCGTCGGGTGGAAGGGGGGTTGCAGCGAGCAGGTCGACAGGCGTCAATTAAAAAACTCGCGGCGATGCAGTGGACATAGTAATCTCGCCCGCCAGACGGGGGCAATTAATAGCAGTGGGATGCTAAGTGGCCCTCCACGGCGAGAGCATCCCAAATACAATAATAAGAGAGGCGGATAATCTGCAGGCGTGGAGGGGCGGCGAATGGGATAGTGGTGGTTCGAGCTGGAGGTTGCAGCGGAGACGGACGAACAAGAAACAGCCGAATGATGAGAATCACGACGGACGGAGGAGGGAGGAAGCAGAGGACGAAAAGAAGGATGGATGGGCGGATGATAGTAGGAATTAATAGACGGCGCAAGTCAGCCAACGTCCGTTTGGGGAGGAGAATGATTCGGGGTTCTTTTTCTTGCATATTATTTTATTATTATTCGAATATTAAATAATCATCGAAGCAGAATTACGATTGATTTCCCCCATCCGAAAAGAAATAAGAAAATTCATTCCAACGGAACCATCAATATTATTATTATTATCATTATTATTATTCTTTTCTTTTCTTTTCTTTTTTTTTTTTTCTCTCACGGTCCTGGCGGCATGACGCCAGGTAATCTTACCATACCCGTACTGGTACCTGAGGGCCCTCGCCAGGTACCTTACTAGTATACTGGCTCCCGGGTACCTTGCCCCCAGGGACCTCTGCGGTTTCTGGTTCGGAGTATACGAGGTGGAGGACCCCGCCGACCTAGTGCGCTGCTCCTCTACCGTCCCCCCCGCTTGGCATGACCCGACCCCAGAAGGAGGGGACCGTTTCTTCTTTCTCCTCGACTCCGTACGGAGGGAGGGAAGGAGGCATTTGGATGATTTCTGGGGGGTTGATGGCCCCCCTTCCTTCCGGTCCTGCCTGGGTGGATCTGATAGTGGCTCCGGAGAACATTGTACATGGATCAGGTTCCGACTCATCCAGGCGCCAGATGACCAAGACTCCTGGACATGCTTCAGAAACTAGGCTCCTCGATCGCTCCCCCAAGCCAGTAAGGTGTCGTACCGGGGTGATTCTTAGACTCTGTTAGGCGAGGAATGGATCGAGACGAAGCGACTCGGCGCATCGTTTTGCGACGGGGGAGCTCTTCCTTCCCGGAGGTATTTCCCCGACTCTGGGATCACCAAATCCCGATGTCTCGACGTCGTGTTGGATGTCGCCAGGCCACGATGGGGAGGGCCCTCGCACGAGAGCGATGGAGGAGTTCCTGTTCAACGGCAGCTGGAGGATGGACGACCCTCTGCCCCCAGGATGGCCCGCCCATCCTGGTTGCATTTCCACCCCCCCGGCCTCATTGGCACAGCGGGGAGCGCGTCTCCACCCCGCCGACTGAAGCCTTAAACTGGTCCGGGACTAGAGCGGTCCACCAACCCAATCACCACGGCGCCCCACTGACGCGGGCTGGCCCTGGACCCAATCCACTAGTCCCAACTCCGTTAGCCGCCTGCCGCCCCGTAGGATACCTCACCTCCTGGCCGAACCGTACGGTCTGGTATGGTCACCACCCGGACCGTACCGGACCCTTCACGCCAGGACAAGGTACTCAGGTACCTACGGAGTAGGTATGTACCTACCTCCTCCAATGTATGGTGAACCCTCCAGCAGCACGTCTCCTAGCGGAGGGTCCTATCGACCATGTTGCATTTCATACTCCTCTGCGGGCCTCGCCGTCCGATGATCACCCTCGCCAGCAACCGCTATCAGTCCAAGTCCGATCCGATCTCCTGCGAATGACGAGATATGGCGGTGTTGGTTCGTCTGATAGGCTCGCCTCCTTCTCATTGGCCTTTCATGCCCGCCAACCTTACGATCCGATCCCTTCGTCTGGAGATCTCTTCCGGCTCGACTCAGCAGAGCGCAGATGGAGAGGACCGATTCCGAAGTCCACGCCAGAGGAGCCGTCCGCTGTTGAACGACGACAAGCCCAGGCAGGTCGATCTCCCCAACATCGGTGTCCGCTCGTTCCTGTACGACCCAATGAAGTGAGGGATTCCGTCCACTGAGTTCGCCCACCCCGATCACTGGGGCAGCGCCGCTCATGAGCATGGCCATCGGAATCAGGATCACTGCCGCAGACTGACAGGGCCCTGTCAGGTCCCCAACGTCGTGGATGGCTGACTCGGCATCGGCTAGAGCCCCTGCGGTCGACGCTCGTGAACAGAAGGGCGAGAGGCGGGGGAGAACTGCAGACCCAAGAGGGCAACGGCTGCGACTGGACCATCGCGCTCGGAAAAAAGAAGCAACCGCCAGGAGGTACACTCCCGACCAGCAAGGGATGATGTCGACTTCTGTCTACTCCTGCTGCCCGTTGGCCGACCTGACGGGAAGGCATCCGATGCCTGGAGACCGGAGACGGAGACGGGGACGGGTACCGGTACGATACAGTACCTGGCGACCACGACCAGTACCTCAAAACGGGAAAGCGAAAGCTTTGCGCGGCCCCAGAGGACTCGAGGTGTCCGCAGGACCACCAATACGTGCTTCGGAGTAGTCCAGACCTGCGAGGAGCATCAGGAGCATCAAACTTCCCAGTTATCAGCGTCTGCAGTCCGGTTCTCACCTCGTACATGTGGCCGCAACTGTCAATCTGCCCCTCCACGGGGTGGATTCCGGGAATGCGCCGTGGGGAGAGCGAAGCCTAATTCCCTCCCCAGGGCTCTCTTCCCCAAACGTTACTACTCCGGAGTAAGTATCGTTTCTCGCAGACGGTGCGTTCATCCAACTCCAGCTCTGCTCCCCCACGTGGCTGTCTCCGCCCCATTGAGTCTAGAAGAATGGGGTCGAGACGGGGACGCGAACAAGGCAATCGGATGGGCTCGACGAGGCAGCCCTTCCCGCCAACTCTGCGCTCGTATGGAGATTAGGATGAATCGGCGCGATCGTTGGGGGAGAGAGGGAGAGCTTTAGCTCTTCTCTGGCCATGAGAATGGGGCCCATCCAATAAGGATCTGCGCCCGTGCTTGATACACCGCACCGTCAAATGCTTCTCCCAGCCCGACACACGTCCCCTGACAAGTTCCATCGTTTCACACACCTAGGTGATCCTGTGGATGCCACTGTTACCCACATGGCGCAGCAATCAAACTCCGGGTCGGCCGGTCCCGTCCAGCATCCTGGAGGGCAGGTCCCCGTTGGAAAAGGAGGAAAACAAAACACGAAAAGCAAACCCCAAAAACCCAACGAGAGAAAAAACAAACAGAGAAAAAATCCAATCCCATGTCAATGATCAACTCAATCACGTCGTGAGGCTTCAAATTGGATCTCATCGTCCAGCGCAGATCACAATATGAGCAGTGGGTTCAACGATGGGCGCCGGCGACGGGAACACAACCGTCGTGGACCGGAGCCAATGACCCCCAGGCCGTATGGAATTGGGATGGAATTGGCGGCTCTATGGTTGGATGAACTGTCAACGAGGCTGGATCATCCGAAATTCCAAGGTTTGATGGTGAGTATACCTTACATACAGAGTCAACGACCACTCTCACACCATCGGAGGGGACCCTTCTGGTACCTCGTAACCGTGCGTACCCTCAACTCCTTCTCGCACAGTCCGTCGTATGGCCCAACCCAGGCACTAGACAGGGATTCTCCTCGGAAGGTAAAAGACAAGGCCCAGCAAAGTCCAGTCACCCAGCTGGATGACCCTGGGAGATTAACCCTCCCCGCCAGAGCCAAACGGGAGATGCGAATCTAGGACCATGGTACGGCCGAGGGGCGCTTGAACGACTAAAGTTAAAGATACGCCATCGTCGGTCTCCACTTCCTTACATCGAAGCCACCGGTCCCTGTCCGTGGCAGGACGATGAGTCGCGGAGTCCATCGGTCGGAATCAGGTCAGCCCCTCGAGGAGACCATCCCATCCCAGTGGGGAGGTGATAGATCAGGGCGACAACACCATCGACGGGCTTGGCACCGCGGCGATCGTATCTCGTGAAATGAGGTCGGGTCTGGGACATTCTTTCTACCAGATCCCGGACGGGAAACGGATCATCGTCGTTGCGATCATAGTCGAGGCATAATATGATTGTCTGGAGTTTGCGGGGTAGTTCATCCACAGGCATCCGTCATCAGTCGGTGGAACTTCGGTACGGGAGGGACCTCGCTCGGCGTCGTGCATTCCACGGTACGCTGCTCGCTTGTGAACCGACAAGCTGTTGCATGGGATTGCAGGGTATGGGAGGGCATGGTGGGTAAATCGACAGGAGTCGTGCAGATATGATGTCGATGAGGATCGTTTGGTGGGGGAAGACTGGCAGAGGAAACCATCACGGGAGAAGCCAACCACCAGTCAGCGTGCCTGGATGGGTGTCCTCCTGCACTCCTGTACTCCGTAGGCACTCCGTATACATTCTCCTGGACTTCGACTGCCATACATCCACCTCCATCGTGGATCCTTCCCCCCACCCCTCGAACTGATCCGTCGTGCGATCATGTTCCAATCCCACAAAGTCTATTTTCTTATCCTCCTGCCGAGATGGCCCCGAATCCTCTGTCTAGTGCGCTCCTGGAATCGCCGTGGAGCAGGTACACCGAGAATATGCGCTTTGCCTGTCGCCACGCGGCGCCGAAGTAGAGTTATCTAGTACCGTCGTCCGATCCTTTGGAAACTCTGCTAATAGCACCCATCAATAAAAACGCACCGTGGGCCATTGGCCACATTGCTTGCGCTGCAGCAGCGACACTGGGACTCGTCCTGTACACTGCCGATCCCTGACGAAGCCTACCTTCTGGTCGAGGGCCATAAGTATTCTAATTCTACGGAGTCCACTACCCCATCCATCCAGTGTGGCTTATCCCACGACGCAGACATCGATCCAACGAACGAGAACCGGGGGCGATCTGCCTCCTCACCAGCCTCCTTCCGTAGCGTTGGACCGAGCTTGCGTCGCGTCGTCGCGTCGCTGACAGCGGATGATGAGGGATATTATTGTGGAGGCGTGCAGACCCAACGTCATCTTGCGGCCACGGAACCGACGACGTGATGAGTAGGATGATGACGATGATGATGATGATGATGATGATTGAATAGGAAATTCTGCGGATTCTGGGAAGAGGTGCCTTCTCATCATCTATGTCGATGATTGGATCGCATCTGTTCTACCATTATGATGAAGGTCTGGCGGTGCTGCAGCCACGGGACCGTCTGGCTCATCTCGAACTTGGACTCGATATCGCGCGACGCCCGGAGCGAAATGTCGCGCAAGAGGACTGCGTCGACTATCCCTCTAGAAACGACTACAACGACCCTCGGCTGAGCTCGACAACCGACTCCGACTCATCCTCTCGTGGATTGACGACCGCTGGAGCGTGTGGAATCCCACCGAACACGAAGATCCGCTCCGCCAGGCTCGCTGGAGGAGAACGTCTACCGAGGACTGGATAATACAGCCGGAAAACTGAGGACAGGCGTAACATGTATACGATCTTGATATTGTCATTAAAGATACTCTTATCATACAAATCCGGCATAACCACGTCAAGACGCTTCCATTACTTCCATATCATGACTTGCGAACCACCTTAACACCGCTGTCGGGTATATGACCCCGCCGGAAGTCATAATTGTATTCCTCATCGTCGTCCTCATTGTCCTTCTCGGTGGTCGTCTCCGCCGGACCGGCCGCCTCTTCCCTCGCCTTGGCTTCTGCCTCCAACTCTTGCCGCTCGATCTCATCATACTCGTCCTTCCGGTCGAGCCACCGTTCCTGCACATCACGCACATCCATCGTCCCGAGCCCTTCGCGAACAGCGATCTGCCAGACAGTGTCGTTGGCACCCTCCGCCGGACCGAAGATATATCCACTGGCGCGATCAATAATCCGCAGAAGATTCATCATGCTCTTCTTATCCTCGACGGCCAATGTCTCGAATGATACGAGCCCGAATTCCTCGACCAGATCAACGATGGCATTGTTGAGGGGGCCGAACTTGTCGTGGGAGAGGCGCGAGGACTCAGCCTCGAGATGGGGAAGGAGGTAGTTGAGGTCTTGGACTTCTGTGTAGAAATCGAGGTTGAAGGGGAGCGGGGCGTAGTTGGACAGGTTGTCGATCTTGGTGAGGACGTTGAGATGCGGGAGGTCCATCTGGAGCATGGCGCGGAGGGAAAGGAGCAGAGCGGAGATGTACATTGAGGGGAGGGTGAGGTTGTAGGAGTCGATCAGGTGGATTACAATTAACTGGGGAAGATATCGTTAGATCGTCCGGTCTGTGTATCGGCGGCGGAGACACCATACTCTATAACCCATTTTTTGGAGCTTGAAGAAGATATTTCGTAATGAGGAATGATGCGTGAAGATCTCTACTTGACCCGGGCAGTCGAAAAGAACATAGTCATCTAGCATCAGAGTCAGCCAATGCGAGTCAATCGAGTGCTGAGGAAATGCGCACCTCCAAGCTCCTTCAGCCCCTCCTCCAACCAGTCGAAATTCTGCTCCAGCTCCTCCAACGCATACAGGATGCCTCCATTCGGACCCAGATGGTCCTCGCTCATGACTTCCTCCAAAGTAACGAGATCGCGAACGTCCAGCGCACACGGGTACGATGTTTTGTCATTTGCGGGGTCCAGATTCACGATGGAGCATTTGCGGCCGACGGCTCCGAGAAACTGATGCATGCCATTGCAGTAGGTCGACTTGCCGGCGCCGGGGGGGCCGATGACCAGCTGCGCAAAGGGCATGTCGAGGAGATCACCTGGTAGATCGACGGGATAATGCGGGAAGCTCTCAGTAGTCGGAGGTGGTTGGTCGTTGAGCTGAACAATACCGATGGCGGGGAGAATCTTCGATGGAGATGGCGGTGGGTGGCGGCAGAAAACGATCTGAAGACAAGCTTCGGTCAATGACGACCGAGCGATCAACAACCCAAGCCATCGCTGTCGCAAGTCATCCTCCGTCCCTCCTCCTCCTACTGCAACCATGGCGTCAAGTAAGTCAATTCATGCATGTTCTCTCAGACGTACGCCCTAACTTCGTCTCAGATCAAGTCATCGTGGCATCGCCGCCATCCGATGCCATCTCCGCCCTGAAGTTCTCTCCCGATCCTAATTCCACACGTTTCGTTGTCTCCTCATGGGACAAGAACGTCTACCTGTACGAGCTGCGCGACGAGAATGGCAATGTCGGAGAAGGCAAATTATTACAAAAGTTCGAACACCGGGCCCCGGTACTGGACGTGTGTTTCGGCGCAACCGAGGACGAGATCTACACGGCTGGCTTGGACTGGGATGTGAGAAAGTGCGTGGACGGGCCCTCTGTCTCCCCCATCCTGGAGATGATATCAGCTAACGCGCTGCAGGATTGACATCGCATCGTCGACACAAACCGTCCTCAGCAGCCACCAGGCTGGCGTCCGGAGCGTCGTCTACAGCAAGGAACACAACCTGGTCATCTCGGCATCGTGGGATTCCACACTCCACGTCCACCGCACCGATGGCGGCGACGTAGCGCCGGCCACGATCCCCCTCCCCTCGAAGCCCTTCTCCATGTCTCTCACCGCCACCAAGCTCGTCGTCGCCATGGCGTCGCGCGCCCTCCACATCTACGATCTGAAGGCATTGGCCCTGCTCACGGCGCAGTCGGACGGCACGGGCGAGAACAAGGTCGAGGTGGAGCCCTGGCAGCGACGGGAGAGCAGTCTCAAATTCATGACGCGCAGTGTGGCGTGCATGCCGGACGATGCGGGATACGCCTCGTCGAGCATCGAGGGACGAGTGGCGGTCGAGTGGTTCGACCCGTCGCCCGAGTCCCAGGCCCGAAAATATGCCTTCAAGTGCCACCGTCAGACGGCGGACGATGTGGACGTGGTGTATCCGGTCAACTCGCTCGCGTTCCACCCGGTGCATGGCACGTTTGCCTCCGGCGGTGGGGACGGCGTGGTCGCTCTCTGGGACGGGCTGGCCAAGCGGAGGATCCGGCAGTACCAGAAGTACCCGTCGAGTGTTGCCGCTGTTGACTTCAGCGGCAACGGCAAGTATCTGGCGATCGCCATCAGCCCGGGTTTCGAAGATGGCAAGGATGACGTGGTCGAGGGCAGTGTCAAGATCTTCGTGCGGGAGCTGGGGGAGACCGAGGCGAAGGGGAAAGGCGCGAAATAATGATATATTGGTCAGACTTGTATGATGAATACTCAAGAGTTATGAATGGTCACGGATATCCAGCCCATCAACCCCAAAGGGAGATTCAGTAGGATCCAGTAGAGTCCAACGGCTTCATTCTAGCATCTAAATGGTATCGTATTCTCATCCCCGGTATGTAGGAACTACTTTTTACTATCTCCTGTCAACCCAACTTAGGCGGCCTTACGCACAGAAACCGAGCCATCCGGCATGCCGAAGTAGGCGGCGACAGGCTTCTGACCTCCAATGCCGCCGGCTGCCTGGGCCTGAGGACCCGTGTGGCCCGAGAAGATACCGACATCCAAGACACCAGGGATCTGCTTAATGGCCTGGGACAGCGCCTCGACCTCCCAAACCCCGCCCTGGCCACTGCCGTCCTGGCCCGCAGCCACGTCGTTCTTGGTGAGGAGCGTCTTGAACGGGGCATCGACGATGAAGAAGCCCTGATCGGTCTTGAGGGGGCTCGGCTTGGGGGGGTTCTCCGGGTTTCCAGGGACCACCCGCACGGCCGGGTTGATGCTGCCCAGCTCCCGCAGGGCGGAGAGCACGCGGTGGGCGGCGATGGGGGCGACCTCGATGGGGATATACTTCCAGTTGGAGAGAAGGCGGGATTGAAGCTTCCGCGAATCTAATGTACCATCAGTATGGGGGGCATCTCGGTGTTTCGTTCCGTCACGGCTGACCGGCAACACAGATGAATTCCTTGGCCTGCAGAGCCACAATCTTCTCCTGGAACAGACAGGCGCCACCGCCCTTGATCAGGTTGAGGTCATCGTCGACCTCGTCCGCGCCGTCGAAGGCGACATCGAGCACGGTGCCTTCGGGGATGGCGTCGAAGTCGACGGCGGTCAGGCCGTTGGAGACGATCAGCTGCTTTGATTGGAATCCCGTCGGTACGTATTTGGTCCGGGACGTATCAATTCCAGATTCCTTGATGGCTTCGACGACGTAGACGATCGTTGAACCACTGCCGATTCCGACGAACTTAGCGTCCTGGGGATAGTGGTTCGTGACAGCGGCCTTTCCGGCAGCACGCTTCGCTTCTTCGATCACGTTCGACATGGTGGCGTGGGGACGAAAGGATCCCGAATGGAGCACGGAGCCGAGAGGACGGAAGAGGGGATGGACACACGGGCGACCAGTGGGTGGGGGGCGAGAGAGAGGGCGAGAGGACAAGAAGCGGAGACTGGAGAGGTACGGACGAGATGAATATGGATGGGCGGACAAACCCGGGGGGGAACGAGAGCTTTTTAGCGGGTCACGACCCCTGGGAGAAGTGGGGGGCAGCAACCCGGTGCAGACTTACCCGGGGAGCAGACGGCCTGGAGCGGACATGGCCAATTGGTTACTGGGGGGGTCTTGCCCCGAGATGTCGCTGCGGTGAGAACGTTAGGTTTCCTGCCTTATGATTCCGGTGTTCTTTCATCGCGGGGTCGTGTCGTCATCGCAGCCTGCATCCTCAGGCCACCCCCCGCCTTCACGTGAGAGCTAGCCCGCGCGGAGGCTTACCGCTTTGGGTAGCCCGTTCGCTCGTCAATCAACAACCACCGGCAGACCGACCGACCTCCATCCTGTCTGCTGCGCTGGCCACGCAAGTCCCGGGACGGTCATCTGGAGTCTCACTGACGCTCCCTTGTCTTTGCGCGTGTCGATCGTCTGGCACCAACACGCCTCCGACTCGACTCCCCGGATCGCCGCTCCGCTGCAGTCACCATGACGGACGCCGTCCCCAGGGTCCTGGCGGGGCCCTCATCCAAGGAGAGGAAGTATGACCGCCAGCTGCGGCTGTGGGCGGCAAGTGGGCAACAGGCGCTCGAGCAGTCCCGCGTGCTCTTGGTCAACGGCGATGGTCCATGGACAGACCAGGACACGGGGGTTTCCGGCGCCGTCGGGGTCGAAACCCTCAAGAACCTCGTGCTCCCAGGCATCGGGGGCTTTACGATTGTGGACCCGGCCGTGGTAACGGAGTCGGATCTGGGAGTCAACTTCTTCCTGGAGGAGGAGAGTCTCGGCAAGTCGAGAGCAGAAGAGACCTGTCGGTTGCTCAGAGAGCTGAACCCCGATGTAGAAGGCAACTTCCAGTCCAAGGTATCTATCTCACCCGGACATTCTCAACTGGCGCAGTCGGGGATCCGCAGCTCTAACGTACGGGTCAGGGAATCACCCAACTTCTGAAAGAGAACCCGCAGTTTCTGCCCCAGCATAAGCTAGTGTTGATCACCGGCCCGATAAAGCGGTCATCGTTAGACGCCCTGTGTAATGCGGCAAGGGAGCTCGATATCCCCGTGCTCTACACCCGCTCGGTGGGCTTCTACTCCACGTTCTCGCTGCAGCTGCCGACCGTCTTCCCCATAGTAGAAACCCATCCGGATCCCGAGACGACCCAGGATCTTCGTCTCCTCAATCCGTGGCCAGAGCTGGCCGAAGCGGCCGCTCGTATGAGCCATCTCGACACTCTGGATGACCATGAGCATGGTCATGTGCCGTATATCATCTTGCTTCTGCATTATCTCGAACAATGGAGGTCCTCGCACGGGGGGAATGCTCCCGCGGACTACAAGGAGAAGACAGAATTTCGAGAATTGGTCCGGTCAAGTGCGCGGACCCATAACCCCGAAGGAGGCGAGGAGAACTACGACGAAGCAGTGGCGGCGGTGTTAAAATCCCTGAATCCCTTCAGTCTTCGCAGCTCGCTCCGTGAGATCTTCGAGATGGATGCGTGCCAAAACCTCACCGATGGATCCGCCGAGTTCTGGATCATCGCCGCCGCGATCAAGGAATTTTACCAAAAACATGGAGTCCTCCCACTCCCAGGCTCCTTACCCGACATGAAAGCTCAATCGGCCGATTACATCGCCCTACAGAATATATACAAATCCAAAGCACGGAGCGATGTTGCCGAAGTCACCGCCACCGTTCGACGAATCGAGTCGCAGCTCGCCTCCCGGGCAATCGAAATTCCCGAAAAGGATATCGAAGTCTTCTGCAAGAACGCAGCTCACATCAAGGTCATCCACGGCCGCAAGATCCCTCATCTTGAAAGTGACGCATACACCCTCAAAAGTAGCCGGAATAATCTCGGCATCCCGGACTCTCTTTTCCCCATTGTCGTGGCTTTCCAAACCCTAGACAGTATCATCACGGACATCCAAGAACATGGCCAACCCGGAAGTTCACTGGACGATGAAGCGGTATGGAATGCCAAAATTAGCCGTACCATCGACCTCTTGGCCGATGGCGGCTCAACGGTGGTGGATGAGGGAACCCAGGAGCGGATCCTGGAAGCTGTGCAGGAACTGCGGCGAACAGAAGGGGGCGAGTTGCACAACATCTCCTCGCTCACGGGGGGACTTGTTGCGCAAGAGGCCTTGAAGGTGCTGACACGGCAATACGTGCCATTGGATAACACATGCGTCTTCGATGGTATACGGAGCCGTAGTGAGATGTATAGACTGTAACGCAGGATCTCTGAGCTTTAGCTAGTGGAATGATCTATGAACATGGATGTCCTAGACGTCTACCACTAATTCCTACCCCATCAGTTCAGTCACTCTCAGGGCACTGTTGTAGGTATTTCCCCGGCAAGGATTCTTTCGCGGTGTTCTGCTCTGGGAGTTGCCTGGTGTGTTATTGATTGATGTTGTAGGCCGGCAACCTCCTTGGTCTCATCAATCCTACCTTTCGCTTTCTTAGGGCTCCCTGGGGAGGGTCAGATGTCTAGGAAGATTCTTAATCGGGCATACCAGATGGACTGGAAATCAAAGAAGCGGCAATAGAAGCCTCCGTTTACTTCCATAACTAGGTCAATCCGCTTCAGGGGGAACGTAGGATAAGTTCCCTGGTTGGGGACGGCTTTCATAAATCTGACGTCGGTCTACTGCCCACACCTAGGTAGTTTTCCCTCCTCGATATTTCTATGTAGGCTAATACCTATCGTCCTTTCTTTCTTGATCACTCCCGGTCCCGTCTCTGCACTTGAAACTGTCTCACTCATCATGTTCTTGAGAATGGGCGATACCCTTCGCGGTACTCTTCACGGTTTGGGAGACTCTCTCAAGAAGTTGAGGATTTCCAGCCAGAGAGAGCGAAAACAAAGGGAGAGAGAGGAATCGATAGCAGCTTTGCGGCAGATGTTTGGTGCCATCAGTCTTTGGAAGGATCCTTTCATCGACCCTGAGTGCCATGGGTCGTTTCAGATACAGCTTCGCACTGACCTGGACAACCCCTTCTTTACTCCCTGGTCTGCCTCTGACATCCAGGAGACCTACCCCATAGACATGGAGAACCCTAGAACAGCGATGGATATTAGTAGCACCGAAGACTATATCGATCATGGCCCAATCTGTCCTGGAATCGGGGGTGGGCTCAGAGGACTCGTCAGTGTTGTCGCCACCTACCAGACGTCTTTGATGTCACGATATCCCCGAAAGCCAGACGGCTCAACGCTCAGGACAATCTCGGGCTGGAGATGCTCGTAAGGAACCCTACATCATTACACGTGCGATGGATTGTTAACGTACAGGATTGCTTCTAGAAACTTTCTGGACCTTCCGGAATACCGTATCCCCTACACCATTGATCAGAGAGACTGGGGCATTGAGGCGTGCTGGTTCCGTCCCGGTGCGAAGTCGCCACATATGAAGGTCTCGATGCTTAGTGTCATTGAAGGGCAGGAAGATGTCTTGATTCGGGAAGAGATTCTTACGATTTTGGCCGTGATGATCAAGCGCTTGAACACAGAGGGGTTGGAGAAACATGTTATCGCCCCTGTGAGTGTTCCTTGCCCAGTACAGAGAAAAGTTAAATGGAAGAGATGACTGATTGTACGCCATCGCGCGTGGTAGGTGATGCTACTGTCGTTTATGGGTCCATGCAACGGGAGAATCCTTATTGCGTATCTTGAGGGAGACACGCTAGTGATTCACAAGTCGAAGTTATATCGGTTTCACACTGCCGATAGGGAGTCTTATCTCTTTTTTTTGACTTATTTGGCTGCTAGTGAGGGCCCGGGAGATACTACGACCCTGTTTTTAAAGAGCGACACTCGTAGTTCTTGACTGGCGAAACAGAGCTACTCAGGATGTTTTCGACTACTGGATCACGCGGTTGATGGCTGGTTTAAGATGAGATGCTGTTATGCGTCAAGTTTCCTACGATCAGAAAGCTCAAACGTGCGTGCTTGGATGGAGAGTCTGATAATTGATTTGGCTTTGATCATTCCCCAGGCGAGTGTCAAAATTGTGTGCTGGCATGTGAGGAAAGGGAAAGATGGAAAGGCAGTCAGTATATCGACTTTGGGGGATTCAGCTCAGGAAGGAGATCACAGCAGAGACATGCCAGGAGTCTCTATCCACCATTTATTTCCTCTCTCCATGACTGCGTTGTTATGACCCAGTCAATTACATGACCTTGAGCAGATATGCTTGTGTACATATACTCGTAAAGTCGCGGTGATGGTGAGGCTCTCTACTTCTTACAGCCCCCCTGATCTGTCGAAGCATTTTTGAGCACTCGATAGATGAAAAAACTCATCCTTATGTCAGTGAGGAACAGATTGCCTCAAACTGTAACCAAGGTCTAAATAAGCTGCATGGCGAGGTTGTATACATACTGGTATGGAAGTGCCTCGGATCCAGACCCATCACGTGAGCCCCTCCCGTTAAAGCGGCGAGACCCCCGACATCAGCGGTCCAGGTGGTATGTTGCGCATCGTCAACTCTCCTCCCTCTAACCTGTTGTTCTCGACTTCCCCTCAGTCTATCATGTTGGCCTGGTGATCTCGCTCTCGTCCCCTCTCCACTCTGACTCTTAGTCTGCAGTGACCCCGACTGATGACTGCTCCCGCCACTGGTCTCCCCTGGTGGAATCCTCGACTACCCCCCGGCTCCTCCGTGGAGAGCGCCAGATAAGCGTGCCCTGGCCATGTCAACCATGTCCACTCCGCAAGGGTCCGGGAGCCTGCCACTGGAGCCCTCGGCAGTACCCACGTCGATCGGGAACGCGACAATCTCGACGGCTGCCCATTCCGTGCTGTCCTCCCTACCGCGCGGACTATTCGCCCGCTCATTCCGCGGTCTCGACCCTACGGGGAACCTCACCTTCTCGACTTTTCCAAAACACGTCGCCAAGCTGGTTGGTCTACAGGATATGACGAGTCGCTTCTGGGGGATGTCGGGCGCAGCGCCCCAGCCGGATGTCATGGCAGCTGCGACAACGCAAGCTGCCGCGGTGGCCAGAGAGGCTATCGCGGACCCGACTGTGCAAGCCGAATCCACCTCGCATGTCTCGGAGATCTTCCAGGCAGTGGTCAAGTTCAGCGGCTTCTTCTCCTATGTCACGAGCCGGTGGTCGTTGGCATGTTTTACGGTGGTAAGCGACTCAACAATTCCGCTCGCTGGAAATGCCCCTCTAATACGCAGTAGGCCCTCGTGCTAAACCGGATCACCATCTATGCCTCCACCCGCCGACATCTGACCCTCGATTGGCACAGACGACTGGCCCTGCGAATCGTTCCGATTGTCCTCTTTCTGACCCAAATTCTCTCGTTGCTCCGTGCCATCCGTTGTCAGACATCGCCGGAATACTCCCTCATTCGTTATGGGTCCCCCGGAAAACGACTGCTGTTCGATCACGCTGGTGGCGGAGGCTTCTTACATTCCATGGGATCTACGCTACTGCCCTGGGAGACCGACGAGGGGTCATGTGCCGCGGTGCGTATGGGCCGCCCGGAAAGTGCTTCTGAAATCGCATACGGGTCGTTCTCTTTTCTGTGGCCCGTCTTCCTGCGACTCTGCGTCGGCCATTTCGTGGAAACTCTGTCCTGCGCATTACAGGGACGACCCGTCGTGACCGAAGCTGGAATGTCGATCTTTGAGCATTCGCTCGCCTTCGCCGAGGCAGAGTCCACGATCAGTCAGACCCTTGGGCTTGGAATCTTCGGCTTGCCCAAGCCATCCCCTGGCCGAGATGACACCAGCGAAAGCAGCCACTCCACCGCAAATTTACTGACCAGGGCGCAAGTTCTGGAACGCATGAACATATCTCCCGAACTACTCTTGATTGCGCTCATCTCTTGTTGCAATAGTCTCACCTCCAATATCTTAGACGTGTTTGGGAAGCAAAGTCGATACCGTTTGATGAATACTGCCTTTTGGGGGCTTTGTTTCATGTCTGCGATGGCATGGGGCATCATGGGTGGCTCAAGCATCGGAACGGAGAACCTTGTGCTGAGATTCCCCACCGTCTGTATTGTTGGCTTCGTACCTCATCTGCTTCTGTTGCTGGGCATCACTGCGTGTGTCATCATCTACAGCCTAGCTCTCCTCATAACGGCTTTCTCCCTGCCCATGGATGCTCCGCGACCGCTCTCTCTCCGAGACCGGCTGGCGTTGGCACATGAGAACATGCAAGGCACGTCCCAAATCCATAGCATCCGTCTCAACCGACACGAAGACTTCTATACGACCTTGCTTCGGATCGGCTATACTGCTTTGACTGCCGCCAGCGAGGCTGTGTTCCTGAATGAAGGCAAGGGTGTTGTTGCCCGGAACATGACATGGTTGGAACAGGACAGACTGTCCGAAATAGAAGCATCACGACGATCTCGCCGCCAACGTCGCACCCCACAGACCAGAGAAGTACCTTTTGGCGGAGGCGAATCCATGGAATTTGACATTCCGGAGGCTCCGTCTGAATGGCAAAGTGGGTATGGTCGCGAAAAGAAGATCGAAAAGTCGAGGAATGGATCGCGAGCTGCTCGTGCTCAAACCGACTTGAGTGGCGTGGGTGCTTTCCGGGGCGTGGTACGATGTTATCATGGCTTTGCTTTTTTCCGCGGAATTTTCTACCTTCTTCTTCGATGGATTGCCTACGGGTTCGATCGGTTATTAGAAAAGATGGGCATCAACGCACGGCCGCAGTGGTTCAAAGCGATGCTGGGGTCCCGGACTCGAACGACCCAAGCGAAGGGAGTTGACCGTCGAGCCGACACGCTTGACTTTTGGATCTTGACTGATGATGGTGAACTGGAGCTTCCGGGAGACCATGAATTTGATGTAGAGAAAGAGATGCGGAAGCGGGAGCGTTCTCATCTTGTACAATGGGAGCGGTCAGATGAGCAAAGACTGGACGAGAAACTATACAACTGGTGGAAGGCCGGTGGCTCGTGGGGGAACCAGGACCAGAGCCCGGACTATGCACCCGTCACCGACGACTTTGACGATACCACCAGCGTCATGTCTATGTCGACTACGACAGATTCCGAGTGGGAGAATGAATCCGATGGCCGTCGCACGCCTACCCAGAAGAACCCATTCCCCGAGGGTCTCTCGCGCGAGTCGACTCCCGCCCCGGAGACGCTGATGGACATTGGCTCTTTCGCTCGTCTCCTGGATCCCCGCGATCAGGAGAGCCGGCAGGAGGCGCGTATCCTAGCGGCTCATCTGTCGGCCGGTCAGGAGGGACGCATCCTGACCAGACGTCAGTACCAGCAACAGGTCGAGCGTGATCGAGCCCAAATTTTGATCTCATCACGGTTACCCCATCTCGTCTCGAGTGGGGACAAGCGAAGGCCTACGACCGAAGAAGAGGGTGAAATTCTGGAGAAGCTCATTCTCTCGCAACGCAGGTCTCCCTCGGCGTCGGGCAGTACAGACGGGTTGACGTGGGAATCTGGTGCCTCCGGACTGGGACCCAGTGGACCACCGTGTGTGATCTGCCATACCAACCCGCGGTCTATCATTACCTGGCCCTGCCGGTGTCTGTGTGTCTGTGAAGAATGTCGCGTCAGTCTGGCGATGAATAATTTTGGCAGCTGTGTGACGTGTCGCCAGGAAGTCGGTGGGTTTGTGCGCTTATGGGTACCATAGGGGGGGGGGTTTCTTTTCGTATACTTGAGATAATTTCTGATGGCGTCAACATTCGGGATATACCAATGTACATATGGCATGAAATGGTATTCTACTGGAGTTCCAATTGCATTTCTTCACAACTGCCTCGGTGCCAGTGACGTATTCAGAGGTGGCCCTCTGGGGGTCTGGTTTTCTGTTTCTTTCTGTTTGTTTCATGTCTGTTGCTCTGGTGCGTACATTCAGCCACTACGCAGACGTCACAGAGACCAGCAACAGATGGTTTTCCCTGTCGGTCCCTCCTCGTCTTGTGTCTCTCTTCACCACCGGAGTGTATCCTGGGGTCCATCCAGATCTTCCAATCGTCCAAGACACTCTACGGCATTCCTACCTGCCTTGGATGTGACGCCTCCATCTTCATCAGGAACCGTCTAACGTGAATATCCTCCTCTTTCCTGTGAGCAGCAGTGAATCACCCCAGTAAACAATGATGTCGTCCCTACTGACACGCAGCAGGCCCTTCCGGATCTCTGCGTAACTGCACCGACACAATCACCAGCATGGACCACGATGACATTGATCCGGGCCCTACTCCCGGCAATTCTCCCGACGAGATGTCCACTGACTCTGACGAAGAAGGCGTGCAGCATATCGAGAACATTGCGCGCGTCTCTTCCATCAGCACCGATGCCACTGTCACCAACGCCCCAAAAGCACGCCGCGAAGACATTGCCCCTCCTCACCGTAAGCTCTTTTCACCCTCACCAGCACCTCCCCACCAACCTATCCATCTACCGGACTCCACTACAACAAGAACACCACTCTGACCACCACACGTCCGCAGGAAACGCCCGCTGGCCCAGATGGCCCCCCTACCCCTTCCGTCCCTCCGACCAGGAACGGCTTCTCCGCAACATGACCGAGACCTACCTCGTCAGCGTCATGACCGGCCCCAACGCAGAGCACCACATCGTGAGCGGCGAAGTCGGCGGTTTCCCTCCTCCCGCAGGGCAGACCACCCGTCCCGCGCACCAATCCCGCGACTCCGGCTACGATGCCGACGAGTCGAGCAACGTGACTGACGAGGAGTCCGAGTCGGAGAGCAGCGAAGAGGGACGGGTCAATGCCGGCAAGACCAAGACTGATTATGGCTCTGGCAATGGTCAGGACCATATTTGTGATCAGCAGCATCACCACAAGCGCGATCAGCGCCACAAGCAGCAGGATACTGTGATGGGTACTACCGCTGCCGCTGCTGGCGCCGCTACTGTGGTGAATACTGGCGAGGACGATACCGTGGTTGAATGACTAGGGGCAGATTGTTGTCTGTCTGGCCTGTTCGTGGTCCTTGCCTGTGTCAATATCCTGGTTGCGTTTGTGCTTCTGGGGGTTGTGGTTGAGGATTTGTTCAGTTGGATGGAATGGTAGGGTGGGTTGATGCAGATAGGTACGAAGAAGGAGATGGTGCTTTACTGGCTGGTTGGTTGGCTGAGTTGGTTGGAAACGGTGTCGTCGTTGAATAGATATCGATGCACTAAAGGGTCTCTGGGCATTGGTCTTCCCGACACACATATTGGCGAGCAGGAGTGCACAGTGGATTTGCGAAGATGGAGATAAGAAGGGGGTCGAGCTCGATCATGTACTGCACCTAGGTGCACTTTCATAGTGAGCTCACTTGCGTTAGCGACAATGGATTCTCTGGAAAACTTGCTGTCTGCTCAAACTACTCTCTGCTATCATTCGGTAGCTACTGGTGATTGTCGACGAATTGTATTAGATTATGATTGATAAACGCTCGCAAGGAATAGTCAAAGAAGACGCACACAGAATCTGAGGTAGTGGCTGACATACTAAGATTGAAACATCACTCTTTCCCCGTCCCAAAACGATTGTAGGCATATCGAGCGATCTCGTCTCACGCCTATCCAGCTGCATGCACTACGCGACAAGATGAAAGTATCCGCGAGAGCAATCAGACTGAAAAAACAGGAACAAGACAAAAACGGCGAATAAAAAGTCCACGAACGAGGATCATTACACCAGCGACCCAACGTCACACCAGTCCAAGCATATACTGAAATGAACGCATCACCTACACCCACCGATCAACATCAAACCCAGAGCACTTTTAGAGCATATAAACCGCAGCACCAGCCAACACCACCGCCCCGACGACATTATTCTCCGGATGGAATGCAGCGCCCGTGTACGCCGGCGGAGTAGCCGAGGCGGTGCCCCCAGGAGGCGTGCTGGACGCGGCTCCTCCTAGACTACCAGACGGGCTTGGAGATGGGGTACCGCTGGCGGCGGGGGAAGACGGCGGCGGATAAGGAGGCGGCGTGATGGGAGAGGGCTGGGAAGGAGTCACTCCAGGGGACAAAGAGGAGGGCTCGTACGATGCAGAAGAGAAGAGAGCGCTTACCGATGGGGGGATCGATACCGTGGGTAAACTCACACTTTCTGTCGGTTTAGTGTACGAGGGCGTCGTTTCCGGTGCGGTAGGCGCTGGCGTCATCGTCGTCATGGGGGCCGTAGGAGATGGAGTCGGTCCACCCACCGGGGGGACCGCGATGGGATGTCCTGCCGAGGAGCATTGCGCAACAACGGCGCTGGATACAGCTGACTTTGTCAGATTCTACCCCGAGGGCCGAGGGGGTGGGCGAGGGGAGAAGTACATGATTGTTCCGGCACGCTGCAGCCTTTCTGCACACAGGGTGTGATGGTATCAACCAGGCCCGGTTTCTGACAGTGACAGGCGAAATCGGTCAACGAGGAACAGCCATCACTGCTGAGGGCATCAAAGAAGCATTTGAACTGATGGAGAGTTAGTCCGTCTTGAGGCTTCTAAATTCTCTATCATCAAAAGGACGATGGTCACTCACGGAGCACTGAGGAATATTGGGGAATTGCCCTTCAGCCAGTTGAGCTGCGAGGACGATAACAGCGAGAGGATAGAAACGCATGGTTTAGCTTCTGTGCAGAATCAAGGGAGGGTGTGAGGACCAACAGTCCAGGGACGATCTGGGATTAGTAGTTTATGAAGGGCGAGCAAACGACAGGCGTCATGGACAGGTCAGAACAAGTTGGGACGAGGGATTTTACTGCCTGTCGGAAGTGAGATTCCGGCCGACGCGTCTTTGCTTTCAAGCTTTCGCTGGACTTGATTGCGTGGTATGAACCACCCTGAGCAGGAACTCTAATATAGCAGGCCATTCCGTACCGCTGGAGGGCGTGGCCTGTGTAGCCATGCTACGTAGATCTTGGAAAATGTAGACACAGAGGGCAGTAGTCTCTCCGGAGAGCCCTGTGGCGACGACAAGGAGACAGGTCGTCCTGCATGAGAGTAGGACTAATTGACCGGCCATCCGACGAGACTTGGCTAATGAAGAGATGCAGACAGGATGAGTGGTGTCGAAGGTGACGTTGATGCCGTCGAGTCTCGGGACCAGGAGAGACGCAACCATCGCATGTGGGCGAATGCGGGGTTGGAAGTATAGAAAGCAGGTATCCGTGGACAAAAGCATTGTCAGATGGGCGGATTGCACAGCTTGTCAGCGGAAGATTGCTGGAGAGGGAAAGTAGATTTGACCCTGATCATGATGCGCTGGAACAAGAGTATCACCGACGTAAGTCTACAGATCGGAGAGACGGCGAGCGGCCTTGTCCGAGTCAGAATCGCACTAAATTTGGGACAAAAACGACGAGTCTCACCTAGATGCAGTGCATACCACGGCCAGAAGTATGTAACCATGACGTCCACAAGGCCTGTTTTGAATACCAGATGTGTAGACCCAAGGTCTATACGGATTGATGGATATGGTGCCGGTGAGAATATATAGAAATGTTGTGAACGACGTATTTTTGTCCACTGGAACAGAAAACTGTAAAAGCAACCAAGGGTATGTACAGGAACGCCTACTCGAGATATCCGACCAGAAACCCAACGCCAGAAGCAGAGAAAATACATGGGGGTCCTTCAGGAGGATCCCCTTCGATCCAGACTCGTCATGACATTAGTTCGTCCACATAAGCTCGTTCACTCTGGCCGTCTTCTTTCAACAGTACTGCAAGTACTTCAATCGGGGGATTCAAATGCAGCGAATTCGCCCGTCTCCACCGCTTGAGCCGGGCAATGCCAATACAAGGCTAGGAGATGGAGGTTAGCTACGTGCATAGATATGACTTGGAAGCAAAGGAGGGTACATACCCCGTACTGACTGGAGAGATCGAAATGCCGCAGGATCTTCTCATGAATGGTCAGGTCTTGATGGTGGACTATTGAAGAAAGTTCATCAGTGTCGTCCACCATGATTCAAGGATTGCCAGGAAGGGAATCCCTTACCGGATGGCCCCCGTCGCTTGGCCTCCTCATTCTTCCAGTACCGCTGTAGCTCCTTCTCAGTCACCTGCTTCGCTCGTTGGTCTTCTTCCGATAAAGGTTGTTGGATTTCCTTGTGCGCCTGTTGCCGGACGGCCAGCTCCGCCACATGCGGTAGCGACGGCTCAGCGTCGGTGGGAGTGGCGGGGGCCTGTTCCGGCTCGGAGACGCTCTCGAGGGAGGGTTTCTTGGATAGTTCGGCAACGACTGGCTCGAGACCTTTCGCTTTGTGGGTGTGAGAGGGCGGAGCGACGGAGGACTTGGTGACTTTGGATTGGGCGCCGAAGGAGAGGGTGGACTGTTGTGCGCGCGGGGCGGACTGGCCTCCACGACGACGGGTGGCGGGCATTGTCAGGGGATCTTAGGGGCAAAGAAGCACCAGGAGATATCGGAGAGATCTATTGTTGACGAGACAGAGGGAGCGGGGGTCGTTCTGTCGATCTGTGAGGGGGATGTTGGAGAGAGAGAGAGAGAAGAGAAGATGACGATGACGGATGACGGAGGATCGGGTCGGGGGTCGCACCGGGCAACCAGCACCACAACGACGGACTCTACAATGGAATTCGAGTTCACCACCAGTTACATATACAGAGGATCCCACCATTATCGACGGCAACAACAGTGCTAACCCATCAACGAGTAGCGAGGGAAGACCGGGATCACCTCCAATAATATTCACACGCCAGAAAGACAACCGAGGCCAGAATGGATACAGTAACCAACCCGAACTTGATCATGGCCTCCCGGACCCAAGGCTTGAGAACAGTCTGCCTGAGCTCTTCATACATTTGCTGACTGGTGGGAGGTGGATAGTCCTCCTTGGGAATGGGAACGCCCAAGAATGGACAGATCTGTTCCCACCCCAGGCCATCTTCCAACTTGACGATAAGCGTTCGGTCCTCGGGAAGGACCTGTTTCGCCGTGCGCATACTGCAAGTGATTCTCAGATGTTAGAGAGACCATCAAAGATGCAAGCGAGATGACAGGGCCACTCACTACTCGACGTAGTTCTTGCGGAGGGCCGCTTCGTTACCGGGATCGCCTTGGTTGGTGGAATCGGACATGGCACCGTATGCCAGCTCGTTCACGCGGAGAAAGGCACCCAGATTCCTATGGAAATGCCTCAAGATGCTATACGGAAGGGTAGATCCCATCTTCACGCTCTTTCCAGCAGTATTGTTGATTGATCGCACCCACGCGTCCGGGTCGCGTTCAGTGAGGATGAACTGGACGTCAGGGTCTGCAGCGTATTCCTCCAGGACGCTCGTCCCGAGGTAAGAGGGTGTCTCGATCACACACTTTGGAATCGTCTCATCAATATTTGTGCCCGTTATCAAGCGTGAGACCAGTCCGAAAGGCAAAACTCACATCATAATTGGACATCCACTTGTCAAGGTCTTCTCGGCCATAGCGCTTGATACCCGACAGGCGATCATGATTCGCGACTATGGCTTCAGACATGAGCTCCATATGAGAAGCGCCCCCACTGAGAAACATTTCTATAAAGTGGTAGGGGCGGTAGCCCAGGATTCTGAGGGCAAAATAGAGACCGAGAGTCCCGGTTCTGTGAACTGGCCGTGAGAAGAACGCGTAGAACAGCAGACCAGAGGATGGACCAGGGACTACTCACCGACTACAACTGGCAACGACAAGCCGTTTCTTCTGCGCCCGCCCGGGCTTGGGCAGTTGATCGATTTTGCGCGACATGATCAAGAGAATATTGTGGCTCGAGCTATTGAACCAGGAAACACAGTCAACTGCGAGAGCTGGGAAGATTCATAAAATATTTATTCTAACTCACCCCGTAAGCCAACGTGTCCAAGTCCCTTGCCCAGCCAGAATTAGGGGCCTTAAGCCGTCTTTAGCTCGGTCGTAGCGCCGACTCGACCGTTGAATAGGCTCAATTCTGTGGCCAAAAGGGGAGCGGGCGCAGGATTGGAGCTAATTCATTAATGAACCGGCTTATGCCAAGGTTCACTTCATCACTGTCACGGCCACCCACTAGACATCGGCCAAAGCTCCGAGCTCAGGAAGGGTTGCTCCGATAGATCTGACCGAGGATCAGGTAAAATGTACCCCCAAGCCGTCCAATCAATTAGAATTATAGCAAGGAGAAATGGAGCCTTTGGAGATGGAGTGCCTTCTCCAGCTCTTCCATAGCTTTACCGTAGAGATGGACATTGTAAGAGCGTATCCATCGGGGCGAATCCCAACCATGATAACGCAAGCACTCTCTCTACCTACAGTCCGTCCAATGCGGATTATATAGTCTGTAAATCGTCGATTCGTGGTTATCCTAGTGCTTATCGTGATCAACCGATGGGGACTGGTGGACACCGAAGCCAATTATTAGCGCTGACATGGACATCCAGTGCAGTGGAGAATACCTCTTCCTACATAGTGGTCTGGTCCATAGCACTTCTATTGAGTGGGGAGTAGTGGAACAGAAGCCAGCTCTGACATGTCATAATTGGCTGAGCTGCGCTGATAGTCCAACTACTCCGGAGTATGTGGACCGCTGAAGCTTCGCCCCGTTCTGGGTGAGCCTTGTGAAGTACGAACCAAGCACTTCAGTACCGTTACAATGAGATCTGACTGGTTTGACGGCGCTGACATGATAGCCATAAGGATTTACATTCAGCTCCATCTTTTTAGCGCATAAGGCGAATGCGTGGTATAAAGACTGCCGCATCCGCCTTCAGATCTCACAGAAGATCACCATCTCTTGGCCTTGTAATCCCAAGTGACCTATCAATCATCCTCAGTATGACCGATTCTTTCGAAAAAGCCCTGTCGGCAGTGACAGCGGCCTTGACTAATCCTCCATCTTCCAACAACACCAATACGGAGACGGTCGTGCAGTTGTTGCGGGGTATGAACAAACTTCGTGTGATGCTTGAGCCACCTCACCTGGCGATTATCGAGTTCTGCACTGCGGTAAGACAGACGTTGGTTCCGAAAAGCTTGACAGATCCTTATGTCCTGATTTCTCCCATATGCACTCAGTTGTCTACGAGTCGCCCAAGGAATGGGGATCTTCAATGCATTTGTTCACGGAAATGAAACGGAGAACATGACCTTGGAAGAGCTTGGAGCAAAGACCAAAGGAGACAAAGAGCTTCTGGATATGTGAATACCCTTTCGGGATTCTCTTATGTGACTGATGATGCCATCCTACTAACGGCGAGTTTCTCCAGCCCGCATCATGCGACATCTTGCGGCGTGTGATGTCTTCAGTCAGATGGATGGTGAAAGATATCAACCTCAACCATTGGCGTTGCAACTTGCAGACGGATCGGCCGTGGGCGACTGTGTCAGGCATTTGTATGTGACGTCTCAACCCTCGTGTGGCCTGCGAACTCACCTAATGCGCTCCAGCTACCTCAACATGAGATCAACCAGTTTCCTCAACGAGTATCTGGAAGAGAGAAGCTACGCTAGTCCTAGCGATGCGTATGATGCCCCTTTCCAGTATGCTCATGCCACAAGAGACCACTTCTTTGAGTGGTTAGTACAGCACCCGGCCAATCAAGAGGCCTTTAACTCAGTAATGACGATGAAGCGCAAAGTTGGGGAGACCGAGTGGTATGACATCTTTCCAGTGGGAAAAAAGCTGCAGGTTTCTCCTGATAGGATCCTCATGGTGGATATCGGTGTCGGCGTTGGCGATGATGTTGCGACCTTCAAGGAGAAATTTCCTCACCTGCCTGGAAAAGTTGGTGGCCCAAGATATTCCTGGTGCAATCCAGAACATTAAGACTCCATTGCCAGAGGGGGTTAAAGCTATGATTTACAATATGTTTGACCCGCAGCCATTGAAAGGTGCCAAGGCCTATTACTTGCGCACAGTCCTGCATGACTGGCCGGATAAGCAGGCCCTTGAGGCCCTTGCAAGAATCCGTGAAGCCCTGGCAGATGACTCTGTTCTGCTGCTCGATGAGTTCAGTATGCCTGAATCAGGGGTTTCACGCCTGTCTGCCGCTATTGACCAAAACATGATGGAACGTTCTCTTCCTTGGACCGAACAGAGCGGCAGTGGGTCTCTCTGCTTGACCGAGGTGGTTTTGATGTTGTCAAAATCTGGAAAACCGAGGCGCCCGGTGCTGTCAGTTGTGCACTGTATGAAGCTATTCCACGGGTATAGTTCGAGGCCTAGGAGAGTGAGAGTACCTGTTGTGTACAATTTTCTTTCCTTTCGTTTCAAAACTTTGCCAGACCTGATCCAGGCAGCCTGGGTACCACGTACCCACCGAGCAATGTTCATGGATGGAAATCAGGAGTCATGAAGTTAAGCCGGACAAATTGTACTGGCCGACTTTAAATATTTGCCTCTTGTCAGTAGATTGGCTGTTTGTCCAGTCGCACATGAGGTTACAAGCTGCAAGCCAAGATCATATCGAACTGTCTTGATGTGGGACGATCTCGTTCCAGTGAATCCAGAGATTACTATTCATCCCGCTGTAGGCGATCACAAGTGTAACAGAACGAGATATGACTATCTACAGAAGATCGAAGCAGTTTGCGCCAGCGATTTGCGCTTAAGAAAGGATCTCGAGCCTTTTTGTATCCCTGCCATCGAAACACTCCTCTTGTCCCCTAAATTGATGATTTTCACTAAGTTGCTGCTTGTTCTCCGTTCTGACATCTGGTCAAGATGTAACACCACACTACAGCATGCGAGGTGGACTCCGAATCTTGAATGAAAAGCCTTGCGAACAAAACTTTTGACAGTGCCCTTGGCGAACCATTGAACAGCTGGACATCCACCTTTTGTTATAGAATGGAGGGACTCATCTGGTCCACCGCAGCGGCCTCATTGGCCCTGGATTTCATGGAGAAGGACTTGGGGCAGAGCGAAAAGCCGATCCACAGACTGAGCAAGAATGGACTCAGTCCTGGGGTTGGAGATGCTGCAGAAAACTGGCCGCAAACCTGGATTTTCAAATTGTTGCGTCATGATCTGAGCACACGATGAAGTCAAAGCAATTGAGTTGGAGCATTTCTGGCGATGGCCGGGGGCCAAAATATGTAACCGATCTGATACATTGCATAGATCAACCCGGGCCTTGGTATCATGCTGTTGACTTCGCAACTCAGCGGAGTGGAGTACAGCTGGGAAGAAAGGGAGGACCGGCGTGTATCAGGCAATGTTCGTCCGAGTAAAAGGTCAAACAAGAGAATTCTCCGGAAAAGAGACGGGTGAAGGGGGAGAATTAATGCTCGTGTCGCGCATGCAGATCGCTGACGGAAGGAGACAGAAGCGAGGCTCTGCGTTCTTAGCATTTACTCCGTCACTCTCCTCTCTCTCTCTCCCTCTTCCTCCCCCACATCCCCCCAGCTCTCCCTCTCCCAACCGCCGTTTCCTCTCTCCTCTCTCCACCCTTCCCTCTTTTTTACTCCTGTTTTTGCTTGTTCCGCATTTCGCCGATCCCACCGGAGACATCCTTTCGCCGCTCCGACTCCGGGGAAAGCTGAGCTCCCCTCGTTTACCCCCTCCCGCTGACCGCATCCCCAGCGTCCCTCCCCGACTCGGCGCGATCGCTTGGGGAGTGCACCGCTTCAGTCGCGCCTCTATGAACAGGTTACCGCGATTTAGATCGTCGAGTGCACTGACTCCCCGGTCCAGCGCCGGAGCGCCGTCCTCTCAGCCACCACCGGCCCATGGTGGTGCGCACGTTGCCTTGCTAGCATGGCCGCCTTTGTGCGAGTGTCAGGGCCTCCAAATGGCAACTTTCTGATCGGCTACCCGGGCATCTCGGCGACGATGGTAAGGTGTTCCCCTCGTTTACCCCCCGGGAAACGCATTTGACCGGTATATAGCCCCGAATCGAAGGGAAAGTCGAAATCAGACCGAGTGTCGGTGTCACCGCCCCTGTCAATGTCTCCCTCGTCACGATATCCCTCCATCGCCGGGAGACCATCCACCCCTCGGCTGATTCCGTCACTAAGAAACACCTGGCGCCGCCGCGGAAAGACGTCACGGATATCGTGGGCAAGGAGATGCTGCTATTTCGCTGTCCCGCTGGTCGAGAATACGAAGAAGTCATCTGCATGGATCTCCCCTTTGTCTTGTTCATTCCATTTGGCCGAGGCGGCCCCGATGCGTCCAGGCGAGTCCCGCCGGCTAGCCTGCAGCTGCCCAGCCGCACCGCCGAGACATACTACGAGGTCGTGGTGATGGTGCAGCAAGGCCACTCCGATCAGCGCAAATACGCCTTTCCCGTCCCTATCGCACGCTACGATACCCTCTCTACATTTGGCATGTACAATCGCCCCGAGTCCGCCGAGCGGGTGACCGACCACTTGGTGACCCTGGGGATCTCCCTCCCCCGATGGTCGTATGGCCCCCTTGATCCTGTCAGCGTCTACGTGAAACTTTCTCCCAACCCGGACTGGCTCAACAAAGCCCGCAAAGTCACCATCAACAAAATCACCATCGGCATTGATGAAGAAATTATCTTCAACCACGAGGGCGACGAGCCCCAGCGCAAGGTCAAGACCTTAACAAAACGAACAGAACAAGTTGGCATGAAGCTTCCGGCTACGGGCTTCCTGACCAACCTCGGCCTGGTCTTCCCCGCCAAAGACATACGAGATGGTGAAGGTATCCTGCCGCGAGGCAAAGCCGCATTTCCCATGTATGCGGTCAGCGGCTTCACGACCACGGCAAGCCTGTATAAAATCGAATACTACTTGACCGTCAAGGTGAGTTGGTCCTGCGCGCACGGCGCGACTGCAGTTCTTTGCTGCATGGAAGTTATTGACTCAACTGCAGGCTCACCTAACGTCTGCCCGCGATATCATTATTCGACAACCCATTGTGGTTTGTCCGCTAGATCATGCAGGATGCAAAGAGGAAATGGAAGCCATTGAACAGGCGGCTCGAGAAGCAGTGCATGTGAACCCGGACAATCCTATGCTCCCGCTCCCTTCGATAGTGCGACCGTCCGACCCCAACGCGCTTCGTCACCTAGGGGTTGCCATTGTGGGCAATCAGAAGAAGCCCCTAATTGACTGAGACCGACAGGAGCTATTCATCGCCCCCTGTGTGGGGCCCCTACACGCCCCGTTTGTGATGAGAATGGGAATCTTCTCTCCCATCGGCCGCGATCATCCCGCTGTCCCTACCCAGACACGGTAAAGGCCGACATCACGGAAGTCACTGTTTGATTTTCCTATCGCCAAGCGGGCACGATAATGTCTTACGAATGCATGGGATTTGGAGTTTTGTGTCTGTTGCATGATTTGATAGCAGCCTTTGTATTTCGTTTTCTTTTGCTGGCCGGCCGGCTGGCTGGAGGGTACGGGGTGTTTGGGTGGCTCTGAGGAAGGGCTACATTGGTCAAGATCGCCTGCTTTTCTGCATGATTCCCTCGGTGTATGCTTGATTTAATGTGTAAAGATGAGTCTCCGTTTTCCCTATTTCCCTATTTTCCGAGTTCTAGAAACCCCATGGCCACACTTAGGACTTCTGGGTCCGGGGGTGGGGCGGTGCGAGTATCCGGACGGTGAATTGCATGGAGACAATCCTTGAGGATCGCAAGAACCGCTTGATATTGGAGCGAGGCTGGTCCGAACGTATTCAGCGCATTCTCGAGATTGGCATAGATCTGGGTATGTCAGATGGAGACTCGCAATAAATCCTCGTCGTGAATCACAAAGGCATACCTGCGCAAGGACTTTATTATAGTCGATATCCGTTTGTGGGGGGACGTCGACGTCCGTCGACGGAAAATGTGGATGATAATACGGAGGAAGAAAGAGAGAGAGAGCGAAAGCGCGGAAGTGGGAGACTTTAGTGGGAGGCTTGGAGACTCCCCGCAGCCGTGCCTGATCTGATAAGCTCCCAGGCCGAGAATTTTATCAGTCCGCCAGCTCTTTCGCATCTCACCACCACACCACTTTCTTCGTTCTTCCCCTCACATCTCCCATACCCCCATTATCTAGTACCTTTCCGATCGGCGCAATTTATCGCCACCATGGCCGACACCGACGAGGCCGCCATTCACCAAAATAATGCGGCGCCCGTGGACGTCGACCTCTCCGACGAGACGCAGGACTTTCGCATGCTGAACCACCTCTCCTTGTACAGTTCCCTCCCAACTCAAGAAACAACAGCCCCTATCAAGCCAAATCGATGCATAGCGATAACTAGCTAATCGTATCTTCTCCCAACAGCCTCACAGACAACACCTCCACCGTCCTACCCAAGCGCGGAGAAAAAGACTTCGAACCCAACCCAACCCTCTACCAAGCCGACATCCTCTCCGCCTCTCGTCAGGCAATGCACAATGCCCTCTCCTATCCGCGACTGCATCATCCGCGTACAAAGGTCGTGGGGATCTACGCGCCCGATGGACCGGCGCCGCCGCGATCTGCCACCACCACGACCACCACCACCACCGGCAAAGAAGAAGCTACTGTCATGGTAGAAGCCACTAGGAATAAAGAGAACGACACACAGTGGAAGAAACCGCAATCGAAACCCGCCGGATCGGCGATCGGGATGAATCCAGACGCATGCGTTTACGTGCAATCGCCCAAGGGGGCGTTCTTCAAAGCGATGGGACAGGCAGATCGATGGAATCGTGTGTGGCTGCTTCCAGAGGAGGCACTGTATCTGCTCGAACGGGGCAGTTTGGATGTCCGATGGCCACGGTCGTTGACGGGATGTGACGAGGATGAAAACGAGGGCGATGAGATTCGGGACAAGCAAGGTGAAGACGATTCTGGGATCCCTATGAGTCTGCAGGCGGCCTATGCGGCGTTTATTAATCATGGCGGACTGTCGGTTGAGCGGTACTCCGTGTACAGTGGATTACGACGATTGGGGTACACGCTGATCCGGGCACCTGGGTGGGTGGGGGACGGAGGAGAATACGCAGAAGATGAGACGACAGGGACCAAGACGAGAGGTCCCGGGTTGGCTGGGGTCTTGGGACAGTTTCTGCAGTGGTTCCAGAGCCCAAGTACGACAGCGCGAGGGCCCGTCGCTGGTGTTGGAATCCATCGCAGTTACGGTAAGCCACTATACCCGTTGCCTTGTTGTGTGGGCATGAGTGCTCACGTACACGTATTTAGACGATATCTATCGCAAACTCTCGATCATCCCGTGGTATGACCCCGTCGCAGATCGACCGGCGTCATCTTCCACGACACCGCCATATCAGGTAGTGCTGCATGTCTACAAGCCGTCCACCGCGTTTCGCAAGACGGCACCTCCCCCGCCAGACTTCCGAATCGCCGTGGTCAATGCCCGCACGCATACCACCATGCCTACGTTATCCCAGATTGGCTCTCTCCTCGACAGTGTGCCGTTGGACCCACCCAAGGGTGAGAAGATGGAGCGCATGTTGTACATGCGACTACGACATGGGTATCGGAATATCATCCTGGCCGTTGTCGACCAGGGAGTTGTCAGTTACCTTCGGGTAGCAGATGCAGCGTTCGGAAAGGAAAAGCTATACGCTTCTAAGGGACCTATGGGGAATAAGAAAGGCGGGTTCGCCCGGCCGAGGCCCAAGGGTTGATATAAATGATGGAATGAACACAAGCGCCAAGTCATGTCTGACTAAACGAAGGTACATCAGAAGCATGTGCATGTCTCCCTTGGAATAAGGTCCTATCATCCACAGCAAGAGGAGGAGGGCCGAATAGGAGGGAGCACTTGGGACTAATCTGCCATCATCTTTAGAATATCCAGCCATGGAGCCAGAGACTGGATATTAGATGCTCAGATGGCTGTCCGGTAAGTTTCCATCCTGCGGAAGAGTCTCTACCGCCGTCGCCTGGAATAATACTGCAATATGCCGACAAAAGAGGTCGTAATTGTTCTCGTCTAGGACTGTGCCTTCGGGGACCTGAACGCCGTTGAAACCCTCCACCCTAGAAATCAAAAGACTCCATTCCGAAACCCAAATATGCGATGCAATCATTTCTTTCTATCATGAGTCGTACGGTTGTCTGCACCTGCGCGGTCGGTAGTCAGTTTCTTGCTCAGGAATCATTCACGATAAGAAAAAGATCAGAGGCATTGGAAACGTACTAAGACCTTCTAAGTATCCAGAAAGTCCGCGGCCATCAGCATCTCCAGACACAGCTCCGGAGGAATCTCCATATCCGGCACGTTGAGCTGATCCTTATTCTTTTCGTTGTAGAAGAAGTACTCGCAGACTTTCTCGAGGACGACGCCGGAGAGACTCTCAAAGTGGCAGACGCCGGTCACCGCCTCGGAGAAGTTGCCTATCCATCAGAACACGACATATATTAGCTAGATTCATATGGGAAAGGGAGAAGCCGGAGAAGGGTAGATAAGTTGCAAAGGAGGCACGGACTGTTGGGGTCGAGCATGCGCTTGATCGTCCCGGACACACATGCGGTGCTGCGGGGAACGATGAACTCGAAGCCGTCGCCAGAGACCAGCGTGACGTATTCATGTATGGACTCGGACGCCATGATCACGGAATTGATGGACCGAAGAGGGAGAGAATGATGTGGTGGAGAGAAGAACGGTGGGGATGGAATAGCGGTCGTTGAAAGAAAAGAACGCGCGCGGAGATCGGCTGTCGGAAGGCCCGTGCTTAAGCTGCTCCTTCTGGAAAGCGAGGACCACATCACATCTCTCCACCCTCGACATCTCTCCAATCGATCTATACACATACCTCGGGGAAAGGTACATGCCAATGACACCTTCACGATGAACCGCACATACTGTCTGCGTCTGCAAGACACATTACCAGCATTCTCACACACACCCCTCCATCGACCAACCAGACCTCTCTCCAAGACCTATCTAAAACGGACCTATGCATCAACTTCCCTCCCCGCCGGCCGACTCACAGGCCGGACCTGCATGATCACCGGCGGGTCGTCCGGCATTGGCTTTGCCATCGCCCAGCGGTACCTGCAGGAAGGCGTCGGACGAGTAATTCTCCTCGGACGCTCGCACGAGCGACTCCTCCAAGCGAGTCAACGCCTAGATCCTACCCTCACTGCCCCCACAGAGTCGACGTCTCCTCCCCCCAGCAACCCCGGAACAGTCATAGACATCTCCGACCGACTTTTCCTCCTCATCGGCGACCTCTCCAATGCAACGCCCTTCCTCCGCGAGCTCGAAAAGACGCTCCAACCCGTCGACATCCTCGTCAACGCGGCCGGCATCTCCGCCACCAATTTCCTCGCCCGGACCGAACCGGCCGACATCTCGCAGATCCTGCAGACCAACCTTGAAGGTGCAATGTTAACGTCGCGGGCGTTTCTCCGTGCTGCGATGCGCAGTGGTATGAAGAGTCGGGGTGCTGCGGCTACATCCTCCTCCGCACCATCTAAATGTATCATTAACATCGCCTCGCTGCTGGCGTGGAAGGCAGGGACCGGAGCCGTCCCTTATGCGGCTTCCAAAGCGGGCGTGCTCGGTCTGACCCGGTCAGTGGCCGTCGAGGCGGCGAGTTCGTTGCGCAATGTGCGCGTGCGGTCGAATGTCATTGTCCCGGGGTATATCGAGACGCCGATGATTGCAGGTATGTTGCGGGGGATCTGCTACTCGTGGACCTTACGAATCACACCGGCTAATTAAATGGGAACAGATTTCAGTGAGGGTGAAAACACCCGGCTCAAAGAGAGCATCCCCCTCCGCCGGTTTGGACAGCCGTCGGAGGTGGCAGATGCGGCGGTGTTCCTCGCAGAGAACGAGTATGCGAATAACTGCGTGCTCAATCTCGACGGGGGGCTGAGCGCGGTGTAATGGCGGACTTGTATAGTATCTAGCCTCTGGACTGAGTACAACGAACAGTGCTACATGGACGCAGGAAGTGCTGATCGTGTTCATAATTCAAGCGGCACAATGGCCGCACGCTGTAAAGTTATGCTACAATAAGGGTAAATTCTTCAGATGGTTATCTCCATAGACGCCTTCTACCCATCGTTCAGTCATCATCAATCAAAATGGCGCCCCCGTCTAGTTCGTCGAGCACGATCGGTTGGGAGTCATCCCCTTCGGCGACCGAGACGCTGGTCACGCGTTTGGCCCGTTCGTCGCCGTTCGGGAGCGATTCATCTGTCTCGCGCTTCCTCTTGTTCAGTCCGGACGTGCCGTTCGTCTCTTCCCTGGCGGGCGTAGGTGCCCTGGGCTTGCGCGGAATCTCGGGCACCGTCTCCAGATGGACGGGCTTGTGGTCCTCGGGAGGAGCCTCAGGACTGATGGTCTATTAGCAAGCATCCAAGTGACACTAGCATCGGTAGAACTTACCATTCAGCGAGAACCAGCAGTTGCACATTCACTCGCGGTTGCTCATCTTCGTCGATGATGGTGATCAGACCTTCGTTCTTGACACCCAGATCGGTCAACTTCTTCGGCAGATTGTCCTCCAAGTCTGGATCGTAGAACGTGCCGACCTCGCTACTCAAGGAGAACTCGTCGCTGTATCCCAATTGCGATTGCAGTATGTCCACCAGGTCCTTGACGGTAGCTCGCTGGGTATCAACCTTCGTCCTAATATGCACGACCGAGCATATCGGGCAGTTGGGATTTGGGGGGTTCAGAGAATCGGAGTTGATCGCACGGGCACTAGAGCGTTCAAGGAAGACCTAAAACAGTATCAGTATCTGTGGAAGGACAGTGTTATACTGCTGTGGAGGGTATACCATTTTCGCATGTGTCATGTCTTGTTTTAAGACCTTGAAGGCCTGGAGTACACATAGACCGGCGGTCATCGCATTGGAGGTTGCAATTGCCGGAATGATGTTACCGGCCATTTCTAACAGATTCATGTCAGTAACAGGCTGAGAAATAGCACCACTCAGATAACAAGACTTACGCTTCGTATCGAACTTGGACTTGGACTCGATAGCAAAGATAGTCGCTCGCAGGTTGGCGCTCGCAGTGACAAAATCTAACGTGTCGACATCATCCTTGTCGAAGACAAGAATCGGTTTGACGCCATCTTTGGTCGTATCTTGAAGCGTCCTCAATCGTTGGCTTAGTCGATCCATACTATTGCATGTTAGCATGAGCTCTTCTGCGGTGGGAGGTACGGAGAAGCTCGAACCTGTCCTTGAAAACGACAAAATCTTCTTCCAGAGACCACACTTTCTGATCCTCGGAGGAGATTGTACGCGCGATGGAGGAGGAATCCTCCTGGAGCTTATCGAAATCTAGAGGCTCTGGGCATTTGCGACTTTTCCACATATCCTCCATTCCACGTAACCGGTCGATATCCTCTTTGAAGACCTTTTTAAAGACCTTCCGGGCGAATTCGTCGGAACCCATGGACTGCCGAATTTCCTTCAGGGCTTGAGCTTCTTTACGGAGGTTCGCAATTTCCTCGGCTAGACAACGTTAGTGGCTGTGTCTACCGTCGCCTGGGCCACAGGGGAACGCACAATTGTCAGCGTCTTCCGAATGATCCAACTCCGGCGTGTCATCCTCGCTCGTGCCAAAAAGTTCCCTGAAAAGGGTCAGCGTCGAAGATGAAGATGAGGGTGGTTATCTCAAGGCTTACGGAAGCAGATAGCTTTTAGCCCAGACAATGCAATGAATAGGCTGGCTAGGCGTACTGCGGATGGTGCACACCGGGAAAGATTTGGGAACTTCCTTAGGGTTGCAGTCGTAGCACTCAGTCTCACCCTGGTATGCATTAGCCACAAGGCCCCATGATTCTGCCAGTAGGCTTTTCCCACCTTCTTGATGACCTGCACCTGGCCATTGAACCCTGTCGTCCCGCTTTCGATCAAGGGCACGCTGGCCGCCAAACACATTCGGTTGACATGACGGCGGGCGTCGAGGTTATCTAAGGCATTAAAGACGACGTCAAATTTGGAGAACCAATCAACGTTGAATTGGGCGTCTTTGATGTTCGCGTGATAGGCTTCGAGTTTGGCGCTGGGTTGAAATTTGTGGGCGACTTCTTTGGCGACCTGCGCATAGAAATTATTCGACAGTCAGTATGAGACTTTCTCAATGATAATGTGACCAAAACGAAAGAGTCCCCAGTCGAACATGGGGGGATGGGGGTTGGGGTCTGCGACACGGGCGGCTGCGAAGGGTGCAATCAAGGGGACTTTCAACCCCAGCGAAATTGACGATTGCTGGAAATTTGACGCACCAATGCCTTCGATTTCTTGATATGTTCGTGACGGAAGAGGAATTGACGATTGAGATTGCTCAGGTCGATGGTATCCAGGTCGATAATATGAATTTCCCCGAAACCGGACAGAAGGAGGTCCTTCAGTAGCTCGCATCCGATTCCCCCGGCACCGACCAGGAGGACCCGGGACTAAGAGATCGGGCGCGTCAGTCAGCTCCGGAGGGGGTGAGTGCCATTCGAGATGGGGAGCGTACCTCGCGAATGCGCCGGGCCAAGGTGCCGAGTGAGCGCTTGAGATAGGAATCGCGCGGCATGGCGAAAGGAATGCGACGGGGGGGGGGTTGGTGGTGAGGGCG
>RHLO01000608.1:0-82580 GCA_003719415.1 Aspergillus olivimuriae | reverse complement strand
GGTCTCTGCGGAGGGGGACGGACGGAGTACGGGACGCGGCGAGAGCGTGGAGGGGCTGGAGACGGTGACACCCCGGACGGTAGAGGAATCCGGGGTGAGCAGGGGGGCAGCTACTGGTTTCCGGCGAATGCTGTGGTCAGAGGCCATGATGGCATGATCGACAGTGTGCAGCAGAACAGCTTCGGTAGCTGGAGGAGGTTAAGTGCATTAAGGAGACGGGGGAGGCGGCAGTTGGCAGCCTATGAGATCAGCGTCCCGCCCACAGTGGCCAATAACAGTGCAGCATCGCGTCGATCTGCCGCAGTCAGCTGAGTCAGCTGCATTTGCATTACCCAAGGACTTATGCATTCGGTGCACATCGACTCATCAATCTTATCCCGGCACAGGATATGCATAATCCTCCGCCAAACGAACAGATATTCCGCTTGCATGAAGTACCCTACAACATCTACAACACCACCTTCGACCGCCCCCCGTCCAGCACAATCGTCTCGCCGTTCAAGTACCCTCCCGACCGACTTGCCATCCACAGCACCATCCCGCCCATATCCTCTGCTCCGCCCACCCGTGTCACCGGAATTTCCTGACTGTCCAAGGACCCGTCCTCCAGCCCACTGCCACGCACGCCGAATGACTGCATCAGCTGCTTGCTCATCTCCGACGGGATCAACCCAGGGGAAATGCCATTGACACGGATATGATACGGTGATAGATACGAGGCCAGCACCGGGACGAGTTGATTCAACGCTGCCTTGGAGAACGAATACGCAAATCCCACCGGTTGGTTGATACTCGCCGCCATGGAAGAGATGACAATCACTTGCGGACGGCCTGAGGCTATCTGATTGGGCTGTGGGGCTGGACGGCGTTTGTTCGCCTCATGGAGCAGCGGCAGGAACGCCAGGATGGTGTAATGCGTGCCAGTCACGTTCACATTGAGTGTCTCTGCAAAATCCCCCATCGGTTGAGACCAGTGGAAGTCGCGGAATTGTTCGAAAGACGCAGGCGAGCCATCGGCTTGTGTGGGGACCCTTGACTTCGGACCGCCGATACCACTGTTGGCGATTAACAGATCCACATGGGTCGTCTGCGCGGCAATGGCATGATACGCCGCCTCGAGGCGTTCTTGTGAGGTGGTGTCGCACACCACCGGGATAATTGTCCCCTTGGGTCCTTCAGTCGCGGTGTCAAGAAGCGGCTGGTTGCGACGACCGATGATAAAGACCTTGGCTGCCCCATTCGTAGCCAGTGCCATCGCCATGGCGCGACCGAGACCTACTCATGAGTATGTTGTTCGTGGCATATGTAGACAGATCTTACCGGAACCTCCCCCGGTGACGATAGCCACGAGGCCTTCCACGGAGAAAAGACTCGCCTGGTTTAAAGACATGATCGTTCGCGAGAAGTCTGTCCTGCAGCGGTTGGAAGAGAATTGAAGTATGAAGTAGACTCTCGGAAGAAAACAGGTTGTGCTGAGAGTTAAGAAAGATGGATTTGCACGGCAACCACTGATTGATGTCGACCTGTCACAAACTGGACTGGGCCAGTCGATCCTTGGGCGAACAAGGGCGACTGCAGCTGCATCCGAGGAGTATCCCTTCCTGCAGACGTGACTCGCACCCAGGTTAGTAGGGATTGGCGCTGCCGTGTCGCAGGAGATTATCTCGACCGAGAATGAGCATATGCAGTGATCAACCACGCCTTTGAATCGTGGTGTTTAACGACCAAGAGTTCCTTTTGGCCTGTTTATATCGCTTTCCTCGGGTGATCTTGGGGCAAGTCGCCATATGACCTGGTGGCGGAAGCATGTTGAAGCTTGTCCTCATATTATATATCAAGGTCGCAGTAAATGCACGGATCATCCTTTCATTGACTTTGGAAACGTGAGCTTCGCATAAGCACAACTATCAATTATTCCCTCACCCCAGAACCAACAATCACCATCCTTGTTTGTCTGGGAATAGCTGAAGCCTCCTGGTATCGCTGTTATGATCCCTTTGTCGGGGATTGGAGATGCGACGGAGATAGCGGACTTAAAAACTCGACATCATCAAGTGCGCACATGGCCGCCTGCCACTGAGAGTGAATCCACTGACGGGAATATCGGACTTACTGGTTCCTGCAACGAAGAAAATGGATGGAGACATTCTCCATCTATATAAATGTCCTCTCCTCGCCGTCAACAACTAAACAATCCCACAATTGCCATTTCCATCTCTAGCTAGGTACCACACTTATTCCACTATCTAGAACTTTCAACCCATCCACTTGCTAGGATGTCACCACAAAACAAGGCTGCCTTCATTACCGGCCAAAACATTCCCATTGAAATTCGTCCTACCCCCTACACCAAACCTAGCGAGAACGAAATCCTCATCCGCAACTATGCCGTTGCTATCAACCCCGTCGACATGGCCTTCCAAGCCATGGGCACTCTCTTCCCCTGGATCAGCTATCCCCTGATTCCGGGCTGCGACGTCGCCGGGGAAGTCCTCGAAGTCGGTGCGTCTGTGACACGATTCAAACCTGGAGACCGCGTGCTGGGTCTGGTAACGGGGACTTCGCGCCAGCCGAAAGCATCGCCGGCGGAGGCCGGGTTCCAGCTTTACACCCTCATCAAGGATGTAGTTGCTGCGCCCATTCCCGACACTTTGTCTTTCATCCAGGCGTCAGTCATCCCTCTCGCCTTATCAACCGTCGCGTCAGGCATGTTCCAGCAAGATTTTCTTGCCCTGCGCCACCCCACCTGGCCGATTACTCCCGTCGAAGGCGAGAAGGAGATGTTCCTGATATGGGGCGGATCGACTAGCCTGGGATGCAATGCGATCCAGTTGGCTGTCGCTGCAGGCTACGATGTCGTCACGACATGTTCGCCTAGGAATTTCGACTTGGTGAAGCGCCTCGGTGCCAGCCAGGCATTTGACTACCGCTCCGAGACCATCACTGAAGACTTAGTCAAGGCCTTTGACGGACGTACTAGCGCGGGAGCACTCGCGATTAATCCCGGTTCAGTTGAAGGGTGTGCTGAGGTATTGGCCCGCTCAAAGGGGAAGAAGTTCATTGCCTCGGCGAGTATCCTGCAGCCCGGGCAGGAGAAGATCGGTGATGTGGAGTGTAAATTCATCTGGGGAAGCTCTTTGGAGAAAAATGAGGTCGGCCCAGCTATGTATGAACACTATCTCCCCCCCGCGCTGGCAGCGGGGGCCTTTGTCGCTGCTCCAGAGGCGAAGGTGGTTGGGAAGGGACTGGAAGCGTGTCAGGAAGCGTTGAACCTCATGAAGGAAGGGGTCAGTGCGACGAAGCTGGTGGTCGATTTGAGTGATTAATGTACTCATGTGTGCAAAGATGATATTAAGCGACAAAAGGTTCAATGACTATCTAAGATATTCTAAACGAGCGTGTATCCTTAGTGTAGAAAGCCGACTCTCCTCCATTCCCGCACATACCTCCTTATCAACGCTTCACTGACAGGGCCAACCCCCGCAAGTGTCGGCGAATGCTTTTTTGTATTCATGGTACCCAAAAGAATCCCTCCACAGGACATGCGCTCAAAGTTCTCAGCCAACCAATCTGTCATGACGATGGCCGGGTTATCTTCCACCGTACCAGGGAACGCTTTGACGCGCTGGATCCATTCATTGAAGGTGATGACATTCCGCGCGGGAATGTTAAGCTCACTGGCCAAGATGGAAACAGTTTGCGTCCACTCCTGGCGAATGGGGTTGTCAATATGATATACCGGGTATGGACTTTTGTCGGACAGAAGCAGTTCCACAGCCGTAGCAGCCACATCATCGACAGGAGTCCAGGACATCAAGCCATGGAAGTCAGGCAACGCCCTCAAGGTCTGACATGACTTAATAAGAGCTGGGAAATGCTCGCTAGAATTCCAATATCCACTGCCTGACGATCCAGCGATTTGACCGGGTCGAACCACCATGGCTGAGAAACGATCGGGATACCGATGCAGTGTTTCGTCCAGAATGCGCTCACAGATAAACTTCGCTTCACTGTATCCATTTCTCAACGTACCATGGATACTGCCTCTCACTTCAGGGATCTCCTTATCTCCAGAATGCAGAGGCTCAAGACCAACGACTCCAATCGAGGATACAAATTGGAAATGCACCTTGAAACTTGTAGGTCGTTGGCAAGCGATGTCTCGCGCAAGGTGCGCCAAATTCCGCATCACGTCGAACTGTGCCTCAAAACTGGACAATGCTCCAGCTCCATTCATAGGCCAGGCGTTGTGGAGGATGTGAGTGACAGTCGACACCAACATGTTGTATTCGGTTGGAGTAAGCCCTAATTGAGTTTCTACCGAGTTGCTTTCATACACCGAAATCTTGTTCAATTCCGATGGCTCCAAGCAGATACCACGCTTTTCAAATGCAAGTCTCTGGCGCTCGAAAACATCTCCCACCTGGCGGCTCCGGTTGAGACATATCACCCTCTTCACAGTCGGCAGCCGTGCGAGATTGGCAGCGATATAACTTCCAAGGCTGCCAGTTGCACCGGTGACCAGCACACATGTCCCTTGTTGCACCCCAGGAACCGAAGCTCCAGGTGCCTTAAACCCATCCACAGCGCGTTTGATATAATCATTCACAATTTTCTCCTGTGTCGTGCTATCAATTCGAGCGTTCGCACTGACAGAGTCCAATGGCTTCCCAATCGGCAGACGATCTTGCTGCATCCCAGATGCCATGGCAAAAATCACCCGTTGCACGCTGACCTCTGGAGAATTTCCATCAGTCCAGTCAACATGTCCATAACCCACAGCATGTAGATCCTCTTCCCACCTCTGTTCGCCGGTGATAGCATGGTTTCGCCCATCGTTGAACACCCACCATCCACGGAATAACCCAAAGACAATGTCAACCGCAAACTGCGGACGCGTCATCTCCAACATGAGCACGACACCATCCGGCCGCAAGGCACGACGCATGTTTCTCGTTGACTCCTGCAAGTTGGATGTCGCATGTACAGCATTACTAGCAATAATGATGTGCTGCGTGCCGACAAGTTCATCTGCAGGAGGTCTCTCAATATCGTGCACCCGGTATTGCACGAAGGGGTAGTCACGAAATCTTCTTCGGGCTTGAGCCAAGAATGCAGGCGAGATATCAGTGAAGGTAAACTCGACCGGGATACCCAGCTTTGCCAACTCTGGTAGAAACCACTTTGTGCCGCCGCCAGTGCCAGCGCCCATTTCGAGGATCCGAAGAGGACCGGCCGTGTCGGAGTTCTGAATCTGTCGGGAAAGACGTTGGATGAAGTCGATCATCTGCTTGTATCCAGCGATGTTGTGCGGTTCGTCGCCGTACATCCAAGAGACTAGTTCCTGGCCCTCCTTTGTACCGAAGATGAGCTGTAGTCCGTCCTGTTCGCCACGGAGCACGGAGGCGAGACGGCTTCCTGTGAAAAAGGCGAGGCGACTGGCTCCTGCGTACTCTGGATAGGTACGTTTGATATCTTCCAAGATGGTCTTGCTCGACTTTGATGGCACAGCATGTGCTGTTCGAATCACAGTGGATCCATCCAAATCAACTATACGAGCTTCCTCCAGACGGCTATAGAGGTAGTTGACTAGTTCCTGGTGCTGGGGATCGAAGGGTATAGTCTCAAGCACTTGGCCCGCCTTTGCTGTACGGATGGACGATCCTAGCTCCTCAAACGCCTCTAATGTCAGGGCTATACACAGCCGTGTCTGTGTAGGAGCAAAGGCATGCACTCTCCCGCTGCAGTGGTTGTCCGCAAGGAATTGATCAGTCAATGCTTTCGTCTCGCCGAATGCTTGTAGAACAAGGTCACGAGGAAGATCACGCTCGTGTGAATCAGACAGGATGCTCGTGTCGGAATTGGAGGGTGGTGTCACGATAACATGGTCCGATCCGCAGGCATCACTTGACGCCTCTACTGCATCCGTAGGCTCAATATCCCCTTCCTCTCCCAGAGCGGCTTGGACTGCCTTGACTAGATCTGAGAATGTATTGGCTTCCATGAGATCCGTGGGTGACAGGCTACAAGCCAGCTTCTCCTCCAGCTCTTTCGCTAACTCCATGGCCATCAAGGAATCGATACCCGCATCCGCTAGATTGCCATCATCACGAATGTCCGAAGGCTCCATGGCGCAGAATTCAGCCACCACGGCCTTGACACGACCGACTAGGTCTGACTTTGTTCTTTTCTGTGTGCTTTTTATACATTCGGGCGTTGATTGAAGTTTTATAGGCACAGATGGAGAGGAACCTTGGTCATGTCGTGGAGCCAGAGGTTGCTCGGAGGAAGGTGTATACCCGGGAGCGAATTTGCTCAAGATCATTCTAAATGTTGACTTGGCCACAGAAGCATATTGCATCCCAAGGAACACTTCCACAAGCTCACCCGTAGTTGGATCAAAAACGAAGATATCGCTCATATAGTACCCCTCATGTCGCTGATGCATGGCGAAGACATCCCACGTGTCCGGACGAGGCGTCCTCGCATCAGCATACTTGGGCGTACGCATCCATCTCTCCATCCCGTTGGCGAGGAATATGTCTGAGGAAGATCGATCGGTCATGCAGTTCACCCAGAAACCACCGACTTGGCTGAAGCAGTCGCAGAGATACGGGTCAGCCCACGTTTCCCCAGTATATTTCTTGATCACTCTTCCAGCAGATTCGGTGCCTTTCCCGACCAGTTTGTAAACTCCTCTAAAGCGTTCAGAGTAGTCAACAATCTCGGAGAAAGTGGGGTATATGTTTCGCCCCTGGAGAATATCATCCACATCATCCGAATTCTTCAGAAGATCTTGACATCGGCGATGAGATACAAGGCGACTGTACTGGGCCCATTCGCTGCGGAAGGTAGCTTCCTCAGGGTGACAGAGAACAATACGGGCTTGACAGTGAACTAAAGCTGATCTGTCTCCCTTTTCTGGATCTTTGGTGAGGTACTTCAGGAGCCAGATCCGCCGTTGAGCGTCGTCCGTCTTTAGTTGGATCCATAGTTGTCGATCTGGATTCAGACACAGTGGTGCGTCACTCGTCACGTTGTAGACCTGTGGTACCATACCCTTGCTCTCTGGAATACTGAATATAGCCTCTAAAACGGTATCCAAAATGATAGACGCTGGTGCGACTGGGGCGGCATGGGCCACAACATGTCCACTCACTGCATCCTTATAAGCAGGATGCTCGGTATTGATCCTGAATTTGGCCAGCTCCTTGTTCTTCCCTTCATAGCCGACAAAGACAATCATGCTGTCCTGTTTGGTGGAAGTTGTGTCCACAGAGGTCGAGACTGACGAGGGCAGTTTCTTATTTTCCATCCAATGCCGTGACTTTTCGAACTGATACGGTGGAAGTATGACCGGTGCGTACTCGGTCGACTGACACGCATGATGTCCCCAGAATCTCACAGAAACCCTCTCCTTCCACAGGGTAAGTGTCGAGTCAGTCAGGCCCTGTAGTCCCGAACTGGCAGTGATGTTCACGGCTTGGAAGTGGTGTCCCGTAGAAGACCCTACTGCCCTCGCTGCCATCGTCGTGATAGTTGAGTTGGACCCTGCTTCAACCCAGACAGAATTTCCGTATTTCTCTGTCAGCCTTTGCACGGCATGATGAAAGTAGACGGGCTCACGAAGATGTTCCGCCACAAAGGTATTTAATAGCAAGTCTCCAGCTGGATGTTGCGTCGCACGCTCGATGTGGATAGATGGCGTTTTAAACACAATCCCATCAGTCACAGCCTTCAGTTCGGACATTATACGACCCACCAGCGGAGAGTGGAATGCGTTGGTAACTGCAAGTCGTTTGAAACGCAAATGAGAAAGCCGCTTTTCATTGCTGAGACTCTGCTGAATTGCGTCAATCGACGCCGTAGATCCAGCTAGTGTGAAGCTCCTAGGACCATTGTAGCACGCTACACAAGCCGAATACTTCTCAGTCCCAATCCTCTGTCTCGCAGATTCTTGCAAGAGCTCAACTTCTGCAAGATCGCCATCAATAGCGACCATGCCACCTGGATCGGATCCCCATTTCTGACAAATTATCTCCGCGCGTCGAGTCACCAGACGCAATGCATCTGGGAGGTCTATAGCACCGGAGACACACAATGCAGTTATTTCGCCAAAGCTATGTCCAACGACAGCTGATACTGTCAGTCCTGAAGCGATCCAGCTTTGAGCGCAGGCGTATTGGAGTGCAAAGAGCTTGGTCTGAAGTTTTGTTTGGTCGGAAATCGGGGAACTGCTGAAGATCCCAGGATACAGGCTCTCATATCCCATCTCCTTCAGCAGAATATCGCATTCATCGAGATACCGACGAAGAAGTGGAATTGTATCATATGCGTCACGGTCCAAACCAACGTAAGTGGATACTTGACCTCCAAAGCACAAAATAACGCGACGAGTCTGTTTGTCGAGTTTGACGATGTTGGCCTGGTCGCCATCAATTATCGCGTCCAGTTTGCGCTGAAGATCCTCATGGGATTGACAACTGAAAACAGCCTGCGTCTCCAGCGACGGGTTCGATTGCCGGCACATATTAAAAGACAGATTAGCGAGGGACGACAAGTGCTTCTCAGGGTCGGTCTTCCGCCGAAGCAGTTGACGTAGCTTTTCAGCGTAGACACGTATTCTGCCACTGTCAAAGCCGCAGATACGAAAGGGGAGGTGGATGCCACTGTGGTGAATGGGGGACTGGTAATTCGTGAAAGACTGTAAAGGAGACTGCGTGATTACCATGGACGCGTTGGACCCTGACGCACCGTAGTTATTTATGAGGACAGCACGGTAGTCCGCCTTCCATTGCGCCAGGCTAGTATTGATCCGGATATTGTCGTCTGGAGATACAACAATGTGCGGGTTGAGCGTGTGGAAGTTGGGCTGAGGAGGAATCCTCCCCTCTTGGAGCATCAACAACACCTTCACCAATGCTATCAGACCGGAGACCCCTTCTGTATGTCCGACTAGTCCTTTCACAGAGCCAAGGAACAACGGTGTCTTTCTCTGGGGACCTGCGAGGGTTTGCCGAACGCTTGCATACTCCGCTGGATCGCCTGTGTACCCTTTTAGCATAGCCCTTTTGCTTTCTTTAGGGTAAAAGATTCCCCGACTAACCTGCCTGAGTTCCAGTACCATGTGCTTCGACCACGGAAATATCTTGAGGCAAAATATGTGCCTTCTGCGTGACCTTCTTGAAGAGTCCAGCAAGAGAGGGAGCATCTGGTACGACAATCGGCGTGCAATTATTGTTCTGCTCCACAGCAGTTGCAGCAATCGTTGCTAGTATGGTGTCACCGGATGCGATTGCATCCGACATCTTCTTGATGTAGATTGCCGCAAATCCTTCTCCTCGACAGTAGCCATCTGCTTTTTCATCAAAGGGCTTGCAAGGGCCAGTTGGACTGACAAATGATGCTCCAGCGAGATTGTCATACGCCAGTGGACTCATTATAGCATTTGCACCCCCAACGAGTGCAGAAGTGCACTCACCGTTGAGAATAGCCTGACATGCCTGGTGAAGCGCAACTGCAGATCCCGAGCACGCACTGTCGATGCAGAACGCTGGACCTCGCCATCCAAAGTAGTGACTCAGCTTCCCAGCGAGAAAGCTGCGAAGTAGACCCGTGGCGGCGTAGGCGGTTACCGTGTGACAGTTAACATTATGCTCGTAGTCCACGGTACAAGAAGCAATGTAGCATCCAATGTTCCGGTCTTGGTCCGTATACTGGAAATAGCCGGCTTGCTCGAGAGCCTGGTATGCCACCTGCAGGATCAGACGTTGCTGTGGGTCCTGCGACATCACCTCACGAGGAACCTTTTTGAAGAATTTGTGGTCAAAGGCGTCGATGTCACGGACAAAATTTCCCAGCCAGGGACGAAGCGCCTCGGGTCTCCAGGGTGTTTCGAAATTCTCGTATCTTTCCAAGGGAAGCTCACGATGCTGCGACTGACCCGAACAGAGAAGGTTCCAAAACTCGTCCAAGTCGTCGGCACCAGCCACTCGACAGGCCGCTCCAACCACTGCGATGTCCTCATCGTAGACCTTAGGTGTGCTTCGAAGTGGTGAAACACGCGATAGAAAGTCGAAATCAAGATCCGCAAAGTGAATCACTCGGCCCCGAAGGCAACGCATAAAACTGGGTGGGACGCACTTTTCGGGACCGAACTCAACAACGATTGCGTCTGTATCGACTAGGCGACGGTCATAAACGGCAGAGAATGTCTGTCGCCACTGACATTGCTTTGCAAGAATTGATTCCAGAATCATCGCATGCATATCGCATTTCCCGGGGTTTGTCGATCCTGAGTGCAATTGCAAAGCTGGATCCGCCAGGCACATTTCCAGTAGAGGACCTAGTGTTTCACGATGGCCATCCCAGTGATAGCGACCATTGAAATCGACCTGGCTGGTTGCAAACCCAGCCTTTCCCAGAGCCTCTTGCAGTTGCACTATAGTTCGTCTGGGAGTCATGATGGTTGCACGATTCTCGTCATAGCGGACCGTTATGTATGCCTATATCTGTTAGAATAATAGCGGCGGGGACTATCAGCACTTACCCCTTGAAACCTTTGCAAAATTGCATCAAGCTGTTGTTCTTGATCCTGCTGCTTCCATACCGTCGCCAGCGAGGTGTAGGGTTCCTCTTTCTCTTGGGCGTCACCGATGGCCCCCATTAACATCGCAAGTCGCATGGCTACCGATGCGTACTTTCTGAAATCGGCCAAATAAGTGGAGATGTTTACCACCATGGCGCTAAGAAACCCAATGCAAAAGCCCACATTCTCCACCTTTGGATTATTCCCAGGTAGGAAACGCTTCGTCAAGCCGTCTGGGTTCACAAGCTGCAGGTACTGCATATACTGCGCAAAGTGCGTAATCATCAACAAGGGCGCGAGTTGGATGTAAGGAAGTGGGAAGACATCGCTTGGTAATTCACCAGTGTGAAACCACCGAATCAGCTCGCGCAGTTGCTCGTCCCCAGAAATCGTCTTCAGCTTCGGTAGGTATTTCGTTGCGGTCCGATAATATACAGGTAGTTCGGTCAACACGTCCAACATCCACCGGTAGTCCGGGGAGTCCAGAACAGTAGTACGAAGGAGACGGAAATCCTCAGCCCCAAATGATAGGCACTGGCAGCCAAAGAGAAGGACGGTGCTCGCTCCCGCGGGAGGAAGAATGCGGGAGTTATCCATAGATGCGATGAAGCAATCGACAGTCTAGGGATGAGATGACCTAGAGCATGGAGATGCAGGTAACTGCGAGAGTAGACGGATGCCTCCTCACGTACCTACAGGCAAATCGAAACCAGGAAGAATACGCGAAAAAAACCTCCTCTACCTGCACTATCATGTCTTCTACCGGGACGACAGGCTGGATATTAATATTGCTTTTTTCGGCCGCATATCGCTCTTCCCGTCGGAGTTTGTCTTCGGGATATCTATTCGGATCCTGGACGAGTCGAATTTAAGGGGCTCGTGTCACACAGTCTAGTTGTGCTGACAGGATGAACGGGAAAATTGCCCCAGATAATTTTTTTTCGGCATTCCTATATATCTTGGGGGGTGTAAGCCCGCTTTTCCAGCCAGCGCGCGCGCTATACTCCGATCCTTTTATTCTGGGAGCCTAAGCATTCCACCGTATAGAGTTCCATTCGTGAACTTCATCACTGAGAAAGAAAAGACTTCCTTCAATTATCAATAAGCAAGAACGACCCGCGATCGTGCCTCCAGGATGTTTGCTTTTCCTACTACTCCAGCTGAAACAGAGATAAAACCGCTCTCCCGCATAGGAAATTTCCACGTGGTAGATCACAATGAAGGAGCAGCTAGCCCAGGGCTAAGCAATGGACTCTTCACTTTATCCATGTGTTGCAAGCACTCCAGAACCTCCCGAAGCATGGTATCAAAAGAAGGGTCAAGATATGCGTGCGCAGTGAAGAAGTCCACGCATATCATGAGCGGAATTGGAGTCAATGGGTGCACCTATAAATGTTAGCTAACATTCGCCAAAGGCTGACAGACAAGACATGCCTTAAAATAGCCTAATTGAGCCTGCAGCTTCACCAAACCAAGAAGCTCATGCGCAGCCAGAATGCATAGCCGCTCATACTCAATGATCCCGAGAAGATGATCCCCGGTCTTCCAAGTGATCGACTCCAACACATTATGCAGAAACAAGATCATAGTCTGTGCAAAAATTCGAGCAAACACGAGCATTGGGTCAACTTGAACCGATGTCATGAGTGCTTGAATACGCGGACTCAACATCTCATGCAACCACTGATGACGGTTCCAGGACCCGTCGAATACATCCCCACTGATATGTTCCATGGCGACCTTTTGTCGATGTGACAGTGCCCTTCCACAGATAGTGGCAAGAATAATGCATTCCCCGAAGGATGAAAGCATTCCAGTGTTATTACCATGGGAGCTACTATTTAGCACCTCCGGTAAATACCGAGTGATGACCGGGTTGCCCGCCTGGAACTCTTCCTCGGGGGCTGGGAGACGTGTCGAAATCTGGCGTCTTGGTCAGATATTTCTCCTTCATTCGACATGATGGAACCTACCAGCTGCTCATTGAGTGTGAAAGGTAAGCTACTATGGAAACTGATAAAGCGATCCAACGAGTATGCCATCCAGAACGTCCGTCGTTGTTCCTCGAGCCCAGTCCAATCTACCAGGCCGACATCCTGATCCCTAGCCAAGGTAATCGGATTATTCGGGTCATCAATCTCATATAGTCGCATTCCGAGAGCTAACCGGCAACATCTTCCTATGCTCATCCAGGCCTGCTGGGGGCTGACATGCGTGTACTCGTAGATTGAGATTAGCACCCAAGCTTGTGCTTGCTCGATCCGGACTACTTCCATCCGTGAGCACCGAAGATCAAGGATATCCAGCGTCTTACGGGTCTCCTGATATAGCGTATCGCGGAAAGATTGGAATTGCGCCGAAAATGAGGCGGCCAGAGTCCACATTGCGTACTGAAGACACACTTGGGCGTCATATCTCTTTGGTTGCTTGGCCCAAACATGATATCTCCAGCGCTGGATAATCGGCGCGAAGGGGTGCACTCTTTCAAAGAATAGCTCATCACTAGTTCTTCACATCAGAAGTGGATAGTATACTTTGGTGCATTTTTGCTTACAGCTCAACTCTCATTAAATCCGAAACGAGCCCGTTTGATCTTGTCGGTGAGTTGGGTGAAGGGGGTAGCTTAGGATCTGGCTGTCGGTCATCCACCAACGGATCTAATAGAGACTCGTGCAGCCCTTGGATATCCTGGTATGGGTCATCCTCCGAATCGAACTCCACTACCGATCCGTCGAACAATCCAGCCATTTGGTGGCTTATCTCAGGATGCTGGTCAGCGAGACATCGCTCCAGAGCGGCTAAGTTACATTAGCGGGGCACCTCATTAAATGTGCGTGAACCTACCGATGCGGGTTCGTAATGTCCGTAGCTGACCCTTTCTTGGTCCCCGAGGAAGCCTCGTGGTGTTTATCTTACATTCAATACCATTCTCAAAGCACACCTGGCACTGGGGACGACGCCGGTCGCAGCGGACTTTTCGTCGACGGCACTCTTCGCAGGCAGATCCGGGTCGTTGGCGAGAGAGGGTGGGCGACGTTCCCATTATGAAGTGGTTGGATCTGATGAAGGAAGTATGGAGTATGGGAGGCTGTAGAGGGGTCTATCTTCTTTGCGCAGGCCTCATTCACCAGATAAACTGACGGTGATATGGTTGGTATCTTACGCGTTGAGTGTGTCAGAATAAGGCCTTTTACGATATTGGATGGAATCTATGCTCCCGTGATAGATAGGCATCAATTGCCAGCGTTCAGAGGGCCCCGTGTTACTGATTGTAGGATGTATTTTGATATAGCCTGCCTGCAGTCCTTTTCTCCTGGAGACAATCTAAGTGGGCAAGCAGTTGTTGAGCGGGTTCCTGCTGGTAATCAGGTCATTTGCATGATAAACAAGGTTGGCAAAGGATGCTATTCTCATTGGAATGACGAGCAAAAAAGAGCTCGCCAGACTCCTTCGTGTTAGTGACAATGCTCCCTGGTACCAAGTGGCGGATTGGTATCTTGACTGCCTAGACTGGACTCAAACCATCGTGGGTATTGGCTAGGGTTCTAGACTAGTGTTAAAATTTAGAATGCATCGTTGTAGATATAACATTGTCACATCAGACCCCCTAGCCAGAACCTGTTGATTCTAATGCTATACATGTATCCAGCGACACATGAGCGTAGGTGAATGAGGTCTCCTCTACATAAATCAACAGATCAGATCATTAATAATTACTATGTGATGAAGTTCTTGAAATGTCTCGTTACTAGCGATGATTCTCCCGGGTGCGGCTAGACGAGAATCATCTCTCTCCAAGTATGATCATTCCTCGATGATCCGGGTTGGCATTTCCTGCACCCCACGATTGAAGGCATAGACCGCACACAGCAAATACGGTGTGCAGATGGTAGACGTTGGTGTAACGCACCTTCATTCATTGCCCCTGGTTATAAGTTCTTCCCCTGGCTAGACACGGAAAATAATGCAGGACATCGTCTCACAATGGACATACGAGCGGATATATACAGCAGATGCCCCTCTATGAGAACATCCATGACCAATTACTATACCCTCAGCGCCGATCAGGACCGAGTGCTCCGACCAGGTAAGGGTTTGGCTGGTTGGGATGAGATTCCGGTTACTTGGTGTTACTCAAACATCAAGGGGAGGAGTCGAGAGGCACCATACAAAGGGCGCAAACCCTTCTATATCCAGCACTGTTGAACAGGTTTCAGTCAAGTTACCCACCGTAGTTAAGTAAGTGATGGTGGTGAGGTACTCCCACGGGTCTGCTAGCTTTCTGAGCAGTGTATGTGTACATTCTTGTGCCTGTGTCATTGGTGACTGGGCGTTGAATCAGGATAAGTCTCGTTGTGTAAAGAGGTAAAATCACAGATAGGCATCACTTCCAATGTACCTTGACAGACTGAGCATTCTTAGTTGAGTTCACCTGGGAGCCCTATTTTCCAGCGGGATTTTGGGCGGTCCTATTACCCTTATCCTGTAGCTGCTTGAAGCTTTAATCGGGCGCAGCCATGTCAGGAAGAGGTATTCCTTTTTAATTTGTTCTTGGTCTTAGCTGTGGCGCTGGCTCAGGTGCTATCCTTGCATGTTGTCGTGTCTCTTGGGTACTCAGCAGAGTTTGCTTCGGCCGGAGCCAAAATATTCATTGCCAGAAAAGATTATACAAACAATTTGTTGTGATAAGAGGGAGCCATATACCCCAAAGCTTTCTTCGTAGGTCCTCTATTATCCTTATACGAGCTATTTTTCACTTATGTATGCGTCCTGATCAGTATTTTGCACCCCACAGACCACGCTTTTCGACACCCAACATCCACCATGAAGACATTCGACCACATCCAGGATGTGATCGGCCAGCTGCCGATCCTGAAAAGCTATACCCATGTCCTTCTATGCTTTTCCCTTGCCGAAGAGCAACGAGATTTGGTGCTTCAAGAACTTGAATCAGCGGTCCGTAAAGTTGTCACAGCGCTGCCATTCCTATCGGGCAAAGTGGTCAACCAGGGTACAGGTGACAATTGCTCCGGCATCTTCAAAGTTGAACGCTGTTCGAAATGGGAATCACCCTGCCATAAATTCGTGCGAATCAACGATCTCTCTATGACGCTTGCCCCATATAGCAAGATTCTCAATGCGGGGGGTCCATCATCCATGCTCCCCGGACATGCCCTCGGGTCTCGTCCTGGCTTCCCTCAACAATATCACGAAGCGGAGGATGATCCCGCCCCTGTCATTGATATCCAAGCGAATCTAGTGTGTGGTGGCCTTTTGCTCGACATTGCCGCTCAGCATAATATCATTGATGCCGGTGGCATATTTCAGGTTGCCAATTTGATCGCTCTCGCTATGCGCGGTGAGCCATTCCCCGAAGCCATGATTCAGGAAGGAAACCGTGATAGACGCGGTTTAATCCCACTCCTTGGGCCTGGCGAACAGCCTCTTGACCATAGCGACCTTCGTCCTCCTGTTTTCATATCCAATATTCCATCTGCTGAAGAGTATCGCCGATACCAATGGCGATATTTTAAATTTCCCGCTGTGGCCACGACCAAGATCACCGCCGAGGCACGGAGGTCCCCACAGGACTTCCTACCTGACATCACACATGTTTCTGTCAACGATGCTTTGACTGCTTTTATCTGGCAACGGGTAACTGCCGCACGATTGAAGATCCTCAACAAGCCAGAAGCTACTTGTAAGATATGCCGAGCCGTTGATCTCCGTCGAGTCATGAACATCTCGCCAAGCTATCTCGGACACATGATTCGGATCGCGACTACGCGTCTTTCATTCCAGGAGATTGTCGACAGTTCACTATCCAAACTTGCATCAGTTCTTCGCCAAACTGTTCATGACATCAGCAACCAGTATGCACTACGGAGCTATGTGACATACATCGCAAATGAGCCAGATAAGTCCAAGATTGCCTACGCCGGGGCATTCGATACCTTGACGGATCTTACTTGCTCGTCCATTGCACACATCACTGTGCCTGAATTTGGAGTTTTGGGTATGCCTCAGATGGTAAGGAGGCCGACTTACGATCCTTCGCCATGCACCAGTTATATTGCACCTGGGATGGACGGGAGTCATGAAGCATTGATGTGTCTGCATGAGAAAGAATACGAGGTTTTGTACCAGGATGCGGCGTGGGTAGAGCATGTGGAATGCGTCGGATAGTATCAGATCGAAACGATCTTGGATCTTGGAGTACATTGTCATTTACAGAAATCAAGGGATAGTACTGCCTTGCAACTTGATCGATTCTTCCGTTGTATCCTAAGGTCATAATGACATTCCAAAGTTTTCTTCGATTACTTAATTCAGATGGATATCTTAGTAGAGAACAATAACAGTCCCGCGCCGTCCGATTAATGCATATCGCCTTCTCATTGCTCTATTCTTACGCCTCTTTACTTTCGTCTTCCGCCTTTCGTCCCTCCACCAGCCCCAAATCACTGACCAGGGCACGATTGAGATCATACTTCTCCACAAAGACACTCATAACCATTGCAGCGCCGGATATCGCACACATCGTCGCCCATATGATTCTCAGGCTATCCGTATACGCCGTCCTCAAGTGCTCTCGGGCAGTATCAGAAGGCATATCTTCGATAACAGTAACGAGCGCAGCCGCATTCTGGCTAAGACCTACTGCATCACCGGCAAACTCATCATACTCCAAAAGGTGATGGCGCATCTGGTTCTGGAATATCACACCACCGATGGCAATTCCAACGGCTTGACCGAACGCACGGAAGAAAACAACCATAGCGACCGCCACAGTAAGATTCTTGTTCGTGGAGGATGCCTGAACGGTACACACAATCCCCGCCGTCACCATCCCAACACCCATGCCGGCAGGAAGGTTGAGAAAGATCCAGCCAGCAGTGCTTGTATGTACTTTCAGTAGACACAACAAGCCGAGGCCGATCGTTGAAAGTGTCCATCCCATCCAAAGACCCCATCGATATCGTCCTGTCACTGTGATGATATACCCACAGATGATCGCAGCGGGGGCAACAGTGAATGTTTCAGGAAACACGGCCACGCCTGTGATGATGGGACTGAAGCCCTGTGCAGCTTCGTAGTAGAGTGGCAGGTAGTATAGAACGCACCACAGTATCAAGCCCTGTAGAAAGCTCATGGCGAAGGCGATGGTTCCACTGCGATTCTGGAAGACAGTCTGCGGAATCATGGGCTCCGCTGCGACATACGATTCATAAACAGTGAAGACAACCAGCCCGACTGCACCAACAGCCAGTGGTGCCAGTGTGCGCCACGAATCCCAGTCATACATCACACCACCCCACGACAGGGGGATTAGAAATGAAGAGACGCTTCCGACAAAAAGCACGGTTCCGACGTAGTCGATTCGCATGAGCTTCTCCCTAAGCGAGCCCGTGGGGGTAGCTAGTCGACAGAAAAATACGAGCAAAACCGCCCCAATCCCAATAAATGGAAAGTTGATGTAGAAGAGCCACCGCTAGCTGGGGTTAGTAACCATGGTCAGACGCAAAGAGGCTGCAGGAATGTCCATACCCACGTAACATTCTCAGAAAGGCCGCCTCCCACTATAGGCCCCAAGACTGATCCAAGACTATACATCGCACTGAGTATTCCGTAATAGTTTCCTCGTAACCGCAATGGGACCAAGTCGGTGACGACCACTTCAGACAGCATTGCAAGACCGCCTCCCCCGACACCCTGGATACAACGACCAACCAGCATCTCTGTGAAGTTTTTCGCTATCCCTGCGACCAGTGATCCAACGAAGAAAAGTAGAAGCGATCCTAAGATCAACGGCCGTCTCCCGAAGATGTTCGACAACGTTGCTGTACCCGGTTGAAAAACTAATCACCATCAGCCACATAGCCCAGACCACGATGGCGAGGAGAACTACCTGTCGAGCAAAGCAGGAAGGACGTTCCAGTCCAAAAAGCTTCCATAGCTGACCCATGAAGATCACTCGCCACTTTCTGAATCGTATCAGTCTTCTGTAGTCCGGTCGTCCAGGCAAAACCTACCGGAAGAGCAACAGAGATGGATGTTCCATCAAGAGAAACCATCAAGGTCAATACAGCAAGGGTGAAGAAGATGACGCGACCCATCACCGAAAGCTTGAAGTCATCATAATTGTGTGTTTCCTCGATGTCATCGGGTCGATCACCTGTTCCATTCTGTCCCTTGCTCTCCCCCTCTTGGGCCGCAGGATCTACAACCGTGTTCTTCTCGCTGTTGACCATGTCGCAAAGTTCAGCGAAGTAGGTTTCTTGCGTTGAAGATGCCAAGTAGGCTGACCCAGGAGAAATCGAATCCTGAGGATAGAGAAAGGCAGTATCGTTCATCTCCACCGTGTCAGTGCTCAGAGGGTGGAAGACCGACAGCGGCTCAGATCTCAATTTGGCCCATTACACAATGAAGCCGGTGAGATGGGTAAATCCGTTGATCGGGTTTAAGAAAACGGTCATAACTAACTCCGTGCCATCTATGGTTCTAAGGGTCTCGTCTAGGCAACAGTGGTATCGCAGTTCATGCAGTTGTGTAACGGAGCAGAAGGAATGGCAGACGCCGTTTGACAGGAGCATTTCTGGAGCCAACATCATCAGGGTTACATCAACAATAACGAAGGTTTGTACGGAATTGATGAGGATGTAGGTGTCCCTACGCAATGTTTGTCATAGATCAAACAAGCACAAAGGAGGCAGACTGTCCCTCGGGTCGCTCTCTAGCCCCTTCGCAAGGCACCGGCTTATCCGACGGGGTTACTGGTGTAGTTCAGACAGCATACAATACCACAGAGCCAAAAGAAATCTGAATTCGTGCACATGTAACTGATCCCTGCAGTGTGGCTACTTCCCACTGGGCAATTGGTGTCGCGCAGCTTACACAAGTTTCGAACATCTCCATTCAGTCTTGGGTTTCCGTCTCACCGGCTGAGTAGATACCAGTTGGTAGTGTTCTCAGTTTTACAGCTCTCCTTGTTTGATTGCTCTCGTAGATCCAATTACGTCATTGTTTCATGACACTTTCGTCTCGTTGAAGGAATATTTTGATGCTGGACCTCCATTTTTGGAACAGGAAGACAAGGAAAATCGATCTTCGGCATACGATTCCTCAACCCTCAACATGACGTTCCGAATGACACTTTCCGATGCGTCCAACAACAGCGAAGCAGTACTATTGACAGTTCCCGAGGCCCCAGCGGATGACCAGCTGGAGATTGCCATCGTTGGCTGTGGGATAATAGGCTCTGTCCTGGCCCTGGGTCTGATTCGCAGGAATATCAAAGTGAAAGTCTACGAACAGGCCCAGAGCGTCCATGAGATTGGCTCGGGGATCGCCTTTACAGCCAATGCCCGAAAATGCATGTCTCTGATAGACCCCCGGATCGTCGAATGTGTCAACCGAGTAGCAACAGCAAACGGCGACCCAGCTAATCCCACCAACTACATGCAGTTCGTCGACGGGTTCACGCACACGCCCGGAGAAGAAGACGACATGAGCGGGAAGACTGTCTACAAACTCCATGCCGGGCCGAGGGAGTTCGAGGGATGTCACCGGGCTCACTTCCTCGACGAGATCATGAAGCTCATGCCAGATGGCGTGGTGCATCTCTCTAAACGGGTGGAATCCATCAATGAACAACACGACGACAAGCTCCTGCTGACTTTCAAGGACGGAACATGTGCGACAGCCGATGCGGGTGAGTGCATTCCTCTTCCGTTTCGTGACTCCAACCTCCACTAACCACTTCCTCTCCTATAGTCATTGGATGCGATGGTATCAAGTCGCGGGTGCGCCAGATCCTCCTCGGAGAAGACAACCCAGCCTCATATCCGCATTACACGCACAAGGTCGCCTTCCGTGGCCTTGTCGCGATGGACCAGGCGATTGCTAAGCTGGGGGAATATCGTGCACGTAACCAGCACATGTACGGGGGCCCCAAGGCGCATGTCCTCCATTTCCCCGTCGCGAAGCAACAGCTCCTCAACGTGGTTGCATTCGTCAATGACCCTACCGACTGGCCTCTCGGGTGTCCGATGTCTCAGCCTGCAACGAAAGACGAGATCGCTGTTGTGTTTGCGGACTGGGGCCCTACAGTGCGATCGATTATCGACCTGCTGACGTCCGAGTTAGACAAATGGGCCGTGTTCGACGCGCTAGATCATCCGGCTCCCTTCTACTCCCGTGGGAGAATATGTATTGCGGGTGATGCTGCTCATGCGTCCTCACCGCATCATGGTGCTGGGGCAGGGATTGGTATTGAAGATGCTCTGGCGTTGTGTGTGCTCTTGGACCTGGTCCAGCGAGACCGAATTGCCCAGAGCCGAAGTGATCAATGGGCTTTGCTGGAGACAGCCTTTTCCGTGTTCAACAACGTGCGGTATGAACGCTCCCAGTGGCTTGTTCAAAGTAGTCGGGAGGCTTGCAATATATACGAGTGGATTGACCCAGCGTGTGGTCAGGATATGACAAAGGGTCATGAGGAGATTACCCGCCGGTCCCATAAGATTTGGTATTTTGACATCGAGGGGATGTTGAAGGAACTGGAGCACAAGTATGCGCAGTCACTAGCTAGATTCTAGGTGTACTTCTAAGTTTCAACACTTGAGTAATTTCTTAAGTGCGAGTGGGCACAGCGTGGCATCAAAGATGTCGGGCTAGCTCAATGCTATTCATATTATCAACTATGTCTTCGGGGAAAGAACTTTCTCTCTCTGGTCTCTCCCTCGACGGAGCATCTCCAGTGGATCACCAGGGTATATGTAGATGTCTTCCTATTGATAGCCACTTCTTCCCTGAATCCTCCCCAGCCACACTCTGTTCACCTGTCTATCGCCAGAACATCTGATCGGTATAGGAAGCTTGAGCCTCATCAATGAAAAGAATGGGACTAGCCCCGGGGTAGCTTGTAGTTAGGTCAGCGAGTGCGAAAACTGTGTCCTCTCGAGGATCAATTAGTGACGACTACGTAGCATCTGCCATCACATATTGTCCGCTCGAGATAGAGACGAGTCGTATCCACATTCCTCATAGACCCTTATCTGGAAATTAATGGGAGATCCCTTCTCAGCAATCACAATGAATCAGGATATATTTCAATGGCTCATAGACGTTGGGAGTGTTTTTTCTGGGAGGGTTTTTTTTTTTTTTTTTTTCGGATTTTAGATGAGATTAAATGCCCCAAATTTCGAGATTTATCAAGCAACAACATGGCAGTAGTTCCTGATGGGGGGTGGCCCTCGCGATATGAGATTAAAGTGTTGTTATCATTCCGGTGAGTGGGTCTCTGGAAATCAACGCGTCGGCAGCAAAACATTCAGTTCTCATCACCTCTTGACAACAGCTTACATTCAAGGGGATATTGCAAGGTCAGATTCAATTTCTTGTTGGGGTAGCCCTGCTGAATGTTTGGCCCAAAGGTCCCGTGAACGCCACTCATATGGACGCAAGAGCTCGGTTGTGGTGACGAAGTATATATTTCCAGAGTCCACACTCCGGAGTACACAGTTCCCGCCACGCCCACCATGTACTTCTCGACGAATCAAGCTAGACAAAACAAAATGCATGATATGGACTCAATCAAATTGGACCAACTATGAAACTATCTCTAGGATCTCTGCCAGCACTGGACTACGTGTCAACTCATATGCCTCCTGGATGTATTCCTGGTCGAGCGAGAAGGGTCGAGCGAGCAGGTTCGGGATGTACCGGCCGATCAGCTGCTCGACATCGACATTTCCTGCTAGGAATCCCGGCTTCAGCAGACACTGACGGAAGCGATCCACGGTGGAGCGAAGGTGACTGGAGTGGAAAGGCACGTCGATGCCCTGAAGCGGGATAGTGGCGCGTCCGCGCGGTAGCTCGCGGGGCAGCTTCACCGCCCGGGCGTCGGCCAGGAAACCGTCGATCAGCCGGGGGAGAGCGTCTGCCGCACTCACCACCACAGCGCCATCGGGCGACCCAGCGATAGAATCCAGGAATTTCCCCATCACATACAGATTCGGGATCTATCGGTCATTCAGCACTGTCATCGCGTCCCAAATTGAGCCAGGGAATACATACCGTGCCGGCACACACATATTGCTCGCCCTCCACGTTGAAATTCACAATCTCCAGCAATTCCTGGCTCTGCGCAGAGACCAGGTGTACCACTCGATCGAGGGCCGCTTCATCGAAGTCTAGTGATGTCAGAGGGTATCGAGATACGCTACGAAAACCAGCACACTTACATGGGCCCACGCGAGCGGGATTGACCGCCAACATCCCATATTTGGTGATGCTGCCTTCGCCCTGGTCCGCTACCGATGCTTGCATCATCAACCCGCGGTAAAAGGCCAATTCTGCCAGCGCACCCACGGGGATATCTGGCGCCAAGGCAGATAGAGCACCGTACTCACCCAGGGAATGACCGGCATATACCGCGTTCTGTGACACATACCCGCGAGCGCGCAGGTCCGCAAATACGGCGGCCTCGAATAACAGGATCGCCGGCTGTGCAAACTGTGTGGAATACAGCAGACCACGAGGGTCGTGGAATGTGTAGGATATCGACTCGGGCGTGAGCCCTGGGAGCACACATTGCGGCACCCGACTGCCATCGGACCGCACAACCTGCGTGGTGATGGATAGATACGTTTGCCTCAGCTTGCGACCTCGGTGCCCCCCAAAATGCACCGTGTGACTCTTGGGGTTGTTCTGCACGATGTCCAGGACCGACCAGCCTGTGCCCCAGTTAGCTCGACATAGGGGGACGCATCTAACCACAGAGCCAGGTTCATCATACCGTATGCTTCGTAAATGTGACGATCGATGTCATCCCACAAGGCCTTCGCGACCGGACTGGATCGATACAAATCCATGCCCATTCCTTTACTTTGACTGCCTTGACCGGTGAAAAGATATACAGTGGCTGGTTGATCGACCTCTGCCTCAGCGGTCAGGACATTCTGACCGTCGGCCTTCCGAGTCATATCGATCGTGAACTTCATTCGTCCTTCCACCATCCCAGTATGTTTCAACTGGACGACAAGGACTTCGGACGGAAACACCATCCCGGTGAAACTCGCTGCAAATTTTCTCAGTCGACCACGGTTCCCTTCCAAAACAAGATGCTCTAATGCCATTGTCGCAATTGCTGATGTACACATCCCATGAGACAAAGTACCCGGCAGCTCGGCTAGATTGGCAAAAATTCCAGAAACATGAATCGGGTTGAAATCCTTTGACACTTCAGCATACAATTGGTTGCTGGCTGGCATCTGGATCTCTATGGATGACGGCCCGGACCATCCGGCCACTTCGAAGTCGGATTGGGGCTCTCCGGATGTTCCCCGCCGTTTTAGGAAGTCCAGAACGGGATTTCCCCTGCAGTCACTGCATTGGAAATCAATGATCCCGACCTCCTTCCATTCGTGCCCGTTAAGTCGACAGGAAGCAGTTCCAGTGACATGGAGGCGGCTGTACCGGCCTTCTTGGTGCTCCATGTGTGTCTCCAGCCTGAAAACAAGCAGCTGACCTGCCAAGGGGGGTGCATTCTCGTGTAATTTAAACCATTCGCGATGCAAAAGTATGGTTTCATCTAACTTTGACCGCAATTGAAGTCTCCATTCGGGCTCTTTGGTGTGAGTGAAGTCGGGAATGTTCCGTTCGACGGAACCCCTGAACAAAAAGGAAGATCTGACAGCCATCACAGGCCTTCCGGTCCGGAAAATGGTGGCTTCTACTATAATCACCTTTCCCGACTCCTCAGTGGAAACAGCTTGAACCTGGGACTGTGAAGTCACAATGTCACCAACTCGCAGTGGTGTCGTGCCTGGGTAGTATCGGAAGGTGTTGGATCGGTGGACCAGCCGTAGAAGGTCCACGTCGAATCCCTGAATAATGAGCGGACGCGTGATCACGTCCCATGCGATAACGATTCCCATACCAATGGGCATTTCCTCAGATGCAGCGAACATCAGGCGATGGTCAGTGAAAGCTGAACCGGTTGCCTCAATCAATTGGGTCAACAAGCTTCTCGTCAGTGTCATTTCCGGACCATAAAATGTGTCCTGCATGGTGCACCGAGGACTCATTTCGTCTCCAAACCACAGTTGGTTATAAAACAGGCTGATTCGTTCGTTACGGTGCTTTGTGATTTCACAGATCGCTACCGGCCCAGCATTCATGTCAAAGCGATAAGACAGTTGAAGTGGAATCAATCGATGGGGCGCATAGACTTCGACACTGATATCCTTTCCATCTAGAGAGATCATTTTAAACGAGGAGGTGGCCGCACCGGGACTTGGATGGAGAATGGTCATTTCGGATCGATCAGGGCTGAATTGGATTGTCACTTCGGCATAGGTTTCAATAAATTCCCTGAAGGGATTGCGGTTGGGTCTGCGATCCTGGAGTATGGACTTTTCGCTCAGCATCGCTCGTGCCCAGGCCGGCGCAGTCCCACAGCTTCCAAGGTCACGGATCATCGCCGGTGTAAAATAGTCGTCCTGCGAATCCGAAAGAGTTATGGAAGAGGGGAGAGACATTTCCTCCGTGAAGATCTCCTTGCCAGCCGAGACACTTGACCAGGAGTCGGGAGTGACCAATCCACTATCTGGATTAGATGTCGATTTGATGGACAACGATTCTTTCTGAAGCCGCCCAACCAACGAGCGATTAATTGAGTCCAAAATCTCCTGAGCGGATTCCTGGGTGTCTGTGGAATATTTTGCAGCGACCGGACCATGCAAAATGCATACCCTCTGCGCGTCTTGGTCAACAACCGCATCGATATCCTCCGATTGCCACAGTGAATCCTTCTTGAAATAGAACTCAAAGTCATCATTTAAAGCAGGAATAAAGTTGACCGGCTTTTGTCCTGCCCGTTTTGTTTCCGTTAGGAAATAAGAGACATCCTCAGGATTGAGCACTTCGTCCGCAGATGGGCAGATGCTGGCAAAGGCACCGATAAACTGACGGGGATCGTCCTCTAGGACACTGCGCGAGATAGCTGTGATGGGGTTGCTGTTGTTTTGCAATCTTTCTAGAGCGCGCGTGGCAAACCTCATGGTGAAATCGATGTACGAGCAGTCAATCCACCGGCGTTGATGTTTGACGTACATGAGGTCGACCATTCGCATCAGCACTTCGAGATATGTCATGTCTTCCAGATCTACCTCGTCACCATTCCTGCGTTTCCCGAACCATGGCTTGGCAAAATCACTATTCAAGCGATCAATTATCTTGGCACGGTTCGCTTGCAGGTAGTCAACACGGTCCTTGCGAGGAAGGCAAAAGACCGTTCGATCCATCTCTGCCCAGAGCAACACGCCTTTCGTCGCAATCTTGTGAATCGGCTCGCCCATCTCTGATTGGACTGTGATAATGCCACCAGCCGCTCCGACATAAGTGTCTTCCCACGCATTGTTCTGAAGTCCTTTTGTCTTCGCAATGATCTGTTTTACAGGCTGCGATGTGTGTGCCTCGCGGGCTATCATCATGCGGCTTCCAAGAAGAGCACCATCGAATGGCATCGATGCATACCCAAAGTGAGTTGACCATCTGCCGGTGAGGTATTCATAAATGGAGTCACCATCGCCAAACCCACTGCCAGCAACCAAGTATATGTTGGGCTGCTGGCGAATCAGCCCGTACGTACTAAAAATCGGGGCGTGGAAGTCTTCGAAAGAGTGATGACCACCGCCTCTTCCACCTGTCCATTGAAGTATCACAGGAAATTCTGGATGAGCCCGAGCGATGGCAATCACTTGTCGTATGCCGGACACTGACCCTGGCTTGAAGCTGATGTGACGCAGGTTCAACGTTCTGATGTAGTCTGTTACCACATCCAGCGATGGAACACCTGCTCCGATAGTCAAGCCTTCGATTGGAACGCGACTGTTAGTTAGTCGCCTGAGAAGGGAAATTTGCCAACCCATTGCTCGAGGATTGGCGTAAATCAGATTGCATGTAATACCCCGGCCCGGCGGTATTGTCGCTGCGAGTTTATCGATTGCGGCAGCCATGTCAGATGAAGTATGGTATCCCCCCCCTGCAAGTTCAACATGATATCCCGCATTCATTATGGTTGAGACAAAATCCCAATGCACAGTCGTTGGTGTCATGCCTGCCACAATTACCGGAGGTGTCCCCAAGAGACGGCTTAATCTTGTTTCCAATCTCACAGTCGGCTCAGAAGCCAGATGAGGCCGAAATCGCTGGTCCCAGCTTTGGAGTCGGGTTGAAGTATCTAACAGTCTTGAGGACAGAAGATCACACATCGTTCCTATCTCTGGATCATGAGAGTCAAGATCAGATCCCTGAATTATCCGGACCCCTTGCCCCTCTGTCATTCTCTTGAGCAGGGTCCCTAAGCCTCCGCGATCAAATAGTACGACATGTGTAATTGGATCACGGTTCGCTTCGTGAATCATGTTTCCCACGATGCCAGACCAGTCGCATTGCTCGCAAGCGATAGCATCAGTAGCGACATCCAGCAGGTTCGCACACGCATCCAAGTGTCGTAAATCCTGACCAGTTCTCGTGTGGTACACTGGGATTTTCAATTTTGACGGAGGAACATGTAAGTCATGAAATTGATTTTTGAGGGCAGTCGATGCACTTTGCAGATATGGTGTGTGGAATGCAGTACTGATAGGGAGGAACACATGCTGTATGGATGGTTTTCGACGGCTGAAGGGAACTCGACTCTGGTCATCCCCAGAGCACTTGATGCTTGCAAGGTAGCTGTCCAGGTGTACCAACGAATCAACAGGACCAGCAACAACGAACTGATCTCGGTGATTGATGAGAGCAACATACAGCCGTGATTCACTCAGGAGCACTTTGTTCACGTGATCTAGAATGGAATCGAGTTTATCGCGTTCGAGCCCACGAACACTCAACATGTAGGAGGGACCCCCCGGCTGTTCAAAATCTCTGTCAGGAGACACTGGCATTGATGTAATGCCGGGTGCTCTTTGATGGCACTCCCACCCCAGCCAATATAGTCTCTCGACCACCATACGGGCATTTTCATAGAATGCTTCCCATGAATCTGACATAGCTACCGCAATAGCCGCCAAGAGTCCTTGTGAGTGACCCGTCGTTCCCTCAAAGTGATCCCGCAATTCACCTGGCGCGAGCTTCAGAACATGGCATATGACACAATATCTGGCCAGGCTGAGGACTCCGATTATGGGGACGCTTATTGGGGAACTCGAAATGATTCGAGAGGCGGGTAGTAATGCAGAGCCGTCGAGCCAACCTTCAAGGTGGATTCGATATGCTTCGTCCGAAGTCCCTGCTTTTGGCGATCGATATAAAGAATCGAACAGTGAGTCGATGACACGGATCAATGGGAGAAGCATAGACCGATAGGTGGCATAGAGATCGGACAGTTCTTGCACGCATGTACGGCTAGCGTCTCCTTGACCTCCAAACATAGCCACAGCTTTGAAGTGGCTGAACCTAACATTTTGAAGAAAAGCACTCGGAGATTTTTTTAGCTGACCATAGTTTCCCACGCTAGCTTCCAGTGCTCGATAATAAACCCGTATCCACCGTTGTCTATATTCAGTGGAAGCTATTTTCTCGGCAACGAGGCAATGGATCTCTTTGTCTTCGCATAGAAAGTGGTCACTGAAAGCCTGCAAGACTACCTCAACAAGTGATGGAGTAGTGCTCTCCTTGCCGAGAAGGAATTCGATATAGGCCAAAGCCAGCTCCAAAGGCGTTCCAATTGCCTCGCCATCATGAGACGATGATATGGACAAGAGAAAAGCTTCCTTGAGAGGCTCTAGGATGAAGCAGTAGGTACTGGGAATTGACAAAGCGAGCCGAATATGTCGATGATAAAAGACACAGTCCACCGCGTTGGTGTGCCTCAACTGAGACGAAGAGGAATCAGGGGAAGAAGAAGAAGGTGGTGAAGCATAGAGGTTGTGGTGGTCAGACCGAGCCGACACGCCTGAAGAGAGAGGCACCTTGTCAGATGATCGTGAGGGAGATGTTGCCTCTGCGTCGCCCATGGTGTCGCCCTGACTTCACCCGGCGACTGTTCCTGATAGCTCTGACGTTTAACAGCCACGCGAGCAATCCTGGTGCAGCAGGGCCGTTGAAGCGGCTACTGCAGGGGCTACAGGCTATCTATACGGTGATGCTCCTGATCCGGAGGTACAGAACCGCTGCATGCAACAATGGAAATTGGCGACATCGGAAGATGCTATCTTGCCTCATTGTATCCTTAGTGGTTTTCTTCGGGTCTCCGCTAATCTACCTGTATATGACCGTTGGTATGTCACTTGGATAACCTCAAACCCGCTGTCTGTGACCTTCAAACTAGGTGCAATGGGTACACCAGGGTCCAGCCCTTCATTTCAGTGGGTCCTGAATAAAATTGTCCTGCGAACGTATAATGAAGTTCAAGAGAACTGCAGCCACCCCGAGTGCTTTGCGCGTCCCGGCCATCGGAGTTTTGCAGACGGACTTTCTGGGTTTGTTTGTCCAACACAAGCGTCAAGTGTTTCAATAAGTGCACGGTCAGTATCGCTCGAACAGTTATACAGCTATATGGAATATGTTGCGACAAAAAAGGCCTTGTATATTGAGTCAAGGTATCTACATATCTTGAGACAAATTAGCACATCGCGAGCGAGATTTCGTTCCTTGTCTGTTGTCTATGAGGCGGGACGAGAGTGACGGAGTACTTACTATATCAACGACCCGGTTGGGTACTACCCACCTCGAGGTTCATAAATCAAAACACACGAAGCTCCAGCCCTAGCACGCTCTTTATCTGCCGGTTCGTGACGAAAAACAGCAGGAAAAGATGCCAGCCTCTGGCACAGAACCACGCTCTGACCGTGAGACGCTAGCGTACCGGGTCTTCATCGAGATACTTGCGTAGGTTCATCGGCTCCTTAAGTTTCCGCATACTGACCGTTAAGTTACCAATTAGCATCCCCAGTAAGGTGGTGAGTGGTGTAAAAAATGGGTGTCCCTTATTATAATACTCACCTTCACAGGATTGAAACGCAAAACCAACTATTACAATGTAATCCTCGCATTCGTCGGTTTGTTGAGATAGGACCGCGAACAACACTCGCAACAATAGCGAAACGATCTGCGGCTAGATACCATGCATCTTATGCACCTTCACAGTGGTCGGATCTGCATTTTCTAGGCTACCAAGATCATGGAAATGAGATCTCATATCAATATTCAGATGCTAGCTCGAAGACACCGCAGGCACCGGAATCACACCAGACAGAACCTGCGTCTTCGCCTGTCGCTTCTCAAGACAAGCCGAAACCACCGAGAAAGTCACATCAGACATACATGATTGCGGACAAGGCGTTGATGGCACGTCATACCGTGCTTGCGATAACAGCTCAAAAGTTGCGGCGCGCTTTTGACCAGGTTTCCATGGAAAAGACCTTTCGTGAGCTCTCTGCGGGTAGGAAACTCCGATATCCGCATATGTTCGGGCAGATATTGACTCTGTATCATAGGAAAATCAACACTTCAAAATGAGTTGGTCGGTGACATGGTGGCTGAATTCGGCAAAGTTCCCGACGGTGTTGAGGATATGACGCTGGCTGCATTGGCACTCGAACTTCAAGGTAATTTCCGTGGACGGTATGGTACTCAGCTGGGTGCACTAGTATCCCGATTGATATCCAGCAAGATGCCAGCCGGGTTCAATGAGGGTGCTATCTATCAGTATCTTCAGACTCATTGGGGCCTTACTAAATCTCACTCCAAGATACCCCTTTGCCTTGCCACTTCAATGGAGCCTCCTGTGCGGCTGCCAAATGTGGAAGCAGCACAGGAGTATTTGGATGGCCTGATCCAACGATACTCTAAATTCGATGCAGTAGATCTCGGTGCGCGATCTGAGACGGGAGAGAACGAGTCTGGGAGCATGCAGCCTGTTGCCGAAGAGACTGCCTCGCTGAAAGCCTATAAGCAAGAGCAAACGGATCTTTACCGCCAAATGCACGACTTATTGGCTCAACATATTGAATCAGGCGATAGCCTTGCCACACAAGACGAGGAATCCCAGTCGAGCTCAGACATAGCCGAACAAATGAAAGTTATACAAGCGGAATACGACGAGCGATTCATCGAATCAATCCGCTCTGTCTTTAACGTTGCGCAGTCTCGTCATTATGATTCTTGGTGGAACTGGGGTCGAGAGGATCTGATTCACTGGGTGGATGAGCTGTTCAAAGGATTTTCTCAAGTCAACCTTCTCAGAATGGACCATCGTCTTCGCATGATTCTCAATCGGTGGGATGATACCTGTACCGACATCGTTGCCGCAACACTTGACACAGCCGTTTGTGGGCTTCTCCGAGGCCCTGCGACCACAGACACATCGGAAATTCGATCTATATTGCATAACATTCTTGACTTGGCAACAGTAGCGCAAGGCAGCGATCCTTTATTTGTGTTTTTGCATCCACCATTGAGACCCACAATGAGACTTTTGGGCTCTGGTCGTATGGAATATGTGGAGGTTCCCCGTCCTATTTCCAGCTACGTTGATGTGGTACGGCAAAGGATCCAAACCCACCCAAGAAAATCAACAATGGCACCATTTGTTCACATACGAACGAGAGAGCATGAGGGAACCTGGGAATATGATCCCCATGCAACTGACCTGTTTCATGAGACATTGAATTCCGGCATTGCTGCCGGGCTAAGTTATGCTGGGAAAACAGTCCTGGTCACGGGTGCTGGCGCTGACTCAATAGGAGCGCATGTGGTCCAAGGACTATTGAGTGGAGGTGCTCGCGTTATTGTGACAACAAGCCGTTCGATTTCGGAAAGCTCAAGATTTTTCCAGCAAATGTACCGCATCTATGGAGCACGAGGTTCAGCCCTGACGGTACTTCCAATGAACCAAGCCAGTAAAACAGACTGCGAAGCGCTGGTTGAGCATATCTACAGTGGATCATACATGGAGTGCACTGACATCGACTACGTTGTCCCATTTGCTGCCATCCCACAGACAGGAGAACCCGAAGGCCTTGGATCGAGACAAGAAGTGGCGCTTAGGGCGATGCTGGTGAACATTCTGCGACTGATCGGATGCATTCAAAAGGAAAAAAAGAAACGTCGCATTGAAACAAGGCCAACATTGTTTGTCTTGCCAATGTCATGCAACGAGGGCCATTTTGGTGGTGATGGGCTTTATGGGGAGTCCAAAATTGGTCTGAAGACACTGTTTAACAGGTTCTATTCTGAAGGATGGTCAACATATATTACAATTTGTGGAGCAGTCATTGGTTGGACAAGAGGAACGGGTTTGATGCGATCGACTAACATGATCGCTGAAGAAATGGAAAAATCCGGGCTCCTGACATTTTCTCAACCTGAAATGGCCTTCAATATACTTGCTCTCATGACGCCAGGAATGACCGAACTGGCCGAGGACGCGCCAATTTTCGCAGACCTGACGGGCGGCTTTGGGAGCACATGGGACATCAAGGCTAAGATCACAGCGGCACGAACAGCGGTCTCAGAGAAGATCCAGCTGCAAACTGCCCTGGCAGATGAGGAAGCGCGACATCACGAGATACTTTACGGTGAGCCCCGTGAAAAAATCCAAATCCAAGCGAACCGACGCCGGGCAAAGCTATCGCTTGGGCTTCCTCCGTTGGGCAACCACGAAAAATTGATATCCGGTCTCCCTGACCTCGAAGGGATGGTAGACTTGTCGACTACTGTTGTGGTAGTTGGATACTCTGAGCTGGGTCCCTGGGGCAACGCTCGCACCCGTTGGGAGATGGAGCATCAGGCTAAATTTGCAATGGAAGGGTATCTAGAAATGGCTTGGATCATGGGCTTGATCAAACACGTTGATGGTACTTTGAAGGGTGAGCCTTATGTTGGGTGGGTTGATACTGAAACTGGGAATCCTATTGAGGATGACCAGATTTCGTCCAAGTATCATGATCGCATAATGGCCAATGCTGGTTTGCGATTGATCGAGCCCAGTGGATTAGATGGCTACCATCCATCAAAGAAGGAGTTTTTACATGAAGTCGCCGTCGAACACGACTTGCCCCCGTTTGAAAGTTCTCGATCCGACGCAGAAGCATTCAAGTTTCGACACGGCAAGCACATCCATATCCAGCCCATCCCCGAATCCGATAACTGCCGGATATTTGTCAAGAAGGGTGCTGTGTTAATGGTCCCTAAATCTGTTCCATTCAGCCAGGTTGTGGCGGGAGGGATACCCACTGGATGGGACCCATCTCGATATGGCATACCGGACGACATCGTGCAACAAGTCGATGTGACGACGTTGTATGCTCTGTGCTGCGTGTCAGAGGCCTTGCTATCGGCGGGCATAGATGACCCCTATGAACTATATCAGCATATTCATGTCTCAGAGCTAGCTAACTGTTTGGGGACGGGCGGAGGGCCCTTGAAAGTGATACAGAGCATGTATCGTGATCGCTTTCTGGACCGACAGCTCAGGGGCGACATCATCCTGGAGCATTTTCTCAACACAATGGGTGCGTGGGTGAACATGCTATTGCTATCCGGATCTGGGCCTCTGAAAACACCCGTTGGTGCGTGTGCCACCGCACTTGAATCGTTGGATCTAGGGTGCGACTCGATCCAAACAGGAAAATGTAAAGTGGCAATTGTTGGCGGTTGCGATGATTATCGTGAAGAGCTTGCATATGAATTCGCAAATATCAAAGCGACCGCCAATTCCACGGAGGAGCTGGCTAAGGGTCGACTCCCTAGCGAGATATCACGACCAACGGCAAGTTCACGCAGTGGCTTTGCCGAGTCTGCCGGATGTGGAGTGCAGATCCTGATGTCTGCAGAGTTGGCATTGAAGATGGGTGTTCCCATCTATGGAATCATTGCTTACAATCAAATGGCAAGCGACCAAGTTGGTCGATCGATACCGGCACCAGGGAAGGGCATCCTAACAGCTGCACGGGAGACCGTTGAGGCACGAGAGTCACCTTTATTAAATTTTGACTTTCGCCGCGAATGCTTTGATAAAGAAATCGTGGAGATTGATGATCGAATGACTCGACGCAAATCCAATGACCCATTACCGATGGGAGAAGCAGTACACGAACGAGCAAGACGACTCAGGATCAAAGATGCTCAGCAACGATGGGCCAATAATTTACGCTTGCAAGACCCTAATCTAGCACCAATAAGAGCAGCACTAGCAACTTGGGGATTAACCATTGACGAGATTGGGGTTGTCTCGATGCATGGGACATCAACCAAAGCAAACGAGGTCAATGAGAGCGAAGTGATCAACACGCAAATGGAATATCTTGGCCGCCGACAGGGGAATCCGCTCTTGTCAGTGTGCCAAAAATCGCTTACTGGTCATCCGAAGGCTGCCGCCGGTGCATGGCAGTTAAACGGCTGTATCCAGATGATGCAGAACCACATTGTGCCTGGCAACCGAAACGCAGACAACATCGACGAGCAATTGAGGCAATACCGGCATCTCGTGTATCCTATGGAATCCATCAGGGGGCTTACTGTAAAAGCGACCATGTCAACCTCCTTCGGTTTTGGGCAAAAGGGTGCGATCAATGTGATGGTAGCACCAAGATACCTATTTGCGTCTATCTCATCCGATGCATTCGACAACTACCACACTCGAGCGACCAGGAGGCAACGCACAATCGACGCCAAATTTACCGCTCGACTCCTCAAGGGCACTGTGGTTCAAGTCAAGAGTAAACCCCCATGGAAGGAGTCTGATGTCATGAAGAAGGTTTTTCTTGACCCAACTAGTCGCCTCGCATCGGAGTCTTTGACCACGGCGGAACCGATACCTCAGCTGACAGTTCAAAAGGGCACAACTGCTGACGAGCGACCGAAGGTAGCCCCCATTCTTCAGGCCTCCAACAGCTTGTCCAGCACTGTTCAGAATATGCTGGAAATTGTTGCGCAGAAAGCCAATGGATCACCATCGGCTAGTGTGGGTGTCGACGTCGAAGACATCGCCAGCATCAATCTCGAGAATGGCACCTTTCTCGAGCGGAATTTCACCGACTTAGAAACAGAGTATTGCTGGAAAGCAGCGAATCCCCGGGCCTCGTTTGCTGGGCGTTGGAGCGCCAAGGAAGCCGTCTTTAAGAGCCTTCAAACCCCCTCGGTAGGCGCAGGCGCAGGCATGCGCGATATCGAGATTGGGAGTAAGAATGGAATTCCTCAGGTTATTGTGAGTATTCCGTGAAGGTAATATGGTTGCTGCTAACATTTCCAGTTGCATGGTAATGCGAAATCCGTCGCTGCAAGCAAAGGCCTAAGCAGTATTGAGGTCACGATCACACACTCTGCAGAGACAGCCATTGCTGTTGCATTGGCCACTGGCGGACACAGCACTGGTTCTTTCATGTCGTGAGGAGGGTTGAAGTATGGTAGTTTGAAATTGCAAAAGACTTACACGATTCGATTTCCTGCCCTCCCGGGTTTTAAATGCCTTGACGCCTTCCAGACGGTCGCTCTATTTCCATTATTCATAGAATCCCTCTAGCGGATGATTCTCCCAATCAAGTTGCCCAGTATGGCGATCAAATCCCCCGAGACTGCGTGCGAACATATCTGCTCCACCCGTTCTCCATCGGACTTCCGCATTAGGAACCCTCAAGGGACTCTGTCCCATGGACCAGCCCTTTTAAGCTTTCTCGCGGCCAGCCTACTAGTAGTCATTGCTTGCATCATATCTTTGGCAACCTCGCACTTCCCTCAGTCTCGTGAGTCAAGTCGACTCAACCGTGTCGCCGGATTGCTGGGCTGAAATGGGCGTGCAACCCTTAATCCACCACTGGACCAGTCACCCTCAAAATCCATTCAATTGGCCACGGACGACAAAATGGATATCCATGGCAACCTCCTGCTGGGTCACTTTTATCGTCGGCCTCAACGCAACCTCTATCACGACAGCCTCTGAGTCCATCTCAGCCGAGTTCGGCCTCTCAAACGGCCTTTTTGAATACAACTTCTTCGCAGTGACAGCATGGAATGCAGCCGCTGCCATAGTCCCTCTCGCCACCCTCCCCTTAATGGAAACATACGGAATGAGGATCGGCTACGTGGTACGTTTCTGATCGCCGGGGGTTCCTGATTGTACTACTCGTCCTACTAATTTGCCCCCAGACAGGATACATTCTCTTCACAATATTTCTAATTCCCCAGGCTTTGGCACGGAACTTTGCCACCCTTGTTGTCTGCCGTGTGATCGCCGGTGCCTTGGGAGGAACGTTGCAAAATTGCGCCGATGGATTGGCCTCGAATTTGTTTCTTGATCATCGAGAACGAATGTTTCCATTGACCCTATACACATTCACCCTGCTGTTTGGTGTGACGATGGGTCCCGTGCTCGGCGCGGCGGTCGAACCATTGGGATGGCGGTGGTGAGTTTGTTGATCTCCTCCAATGACCGTGTCCAATATGCTAAGGAACAGGGTATTCTGGATTGAGTTGATTGTGTACGGAGCATCTCTTCCAGTCGTTGTTCTCTGCATGAGGGAGACTCGCGGCCCGATTCTCCGTGCCAAGTATATGTCTATGTCCTCTGAATCATTACCAGCTGACGAGAGTCCCGAGGTTGGAGGCTGGACAGCTTTCAGAAAGACGATCGCCCGCTCTGCGATTCTACTAACAACTGAACCCACGGTGACGTCCTTCACTGTATGGTCTGCATTCGCATTCGGCCTTGTCTTTATATCCACCCAGTCGATTCCCATCGTCTTTAGTGGTGTTTACGGCTGGAAAGCCTACACCGACGGTCTTGTGCAAGCATCAATTGGCGTGGGCCAGATCATCGGGCTTATTGCCTGCGTTTTCCAGAATCACGTCTATATTAAAAGTGCTTCCCACAATTCTGAGGTGCCTGGAACACCGATACCTGAGTATATTCTCCACCTGTCTATTCCAAGCACGGCGATCGCACTCGCGGGTGGTCTGTTCATGTATGGCTGGAGCACCTACCAGACACATTGGATCGTTCCTGCTGTTGCACTGGGGCTGATAGGATACGCGATCATGGTCATCGTGACCGCTGTGAGTATCTACGTCACGGACTCCTATGCAGGATTTGCAGCCAGTGCCATCGCCGCGGTGGCATTTGGAGAGAATATCTTTGCCGCTGTTCTACCACTTGCTGCCAAGCCCATGTATGTACGGTTGGGATATCAGTGGGCAAGCAGTTTGCTAGCTTTTGTTGCGTTGGCATTGACTCTGGCGCCAATGATACTATTATGGAAGGGTCGAACGATCCGACGCAGAAGCAAAGCAATCAGAAAAATGGCACATTCGTGAGTACAGCAGCAGCAGAGTCAAGGGATCCTGGGACCTCCAAACTCCTATTTCATACATGGTATAGTATACATCACTTTGTGTATATAGATACGTCGCCGAGATACTCATTCGGATCATGCAGCAGCGCATGCGCATAATTTACCACCATCTTTCGCACCCGCCGAGAGTCCGGGTCAGTTGTAAAAGGACTTTGCACAGAATCAAACCATTAGCTCGTCGGCAGTGAAAGGGAAAGAAAATAAACACTCACCTGGTCCACGTCTCGTCACCATTCTTCGCCATCCGTTTGACCCAATGCTTCCGCTCCTTCTCAGCCGGAGTGACCGTATTCCACACCATCGCCGCCGGACATTGCATATCCACCACGATCTGCTTCACCGGAACGTTCGGGCTCACCGAAAACACCAAAGTCTCCTCATCTACCTCGAGAAATCCCTTCGGATCATCCAACGGCATGATCCCAATGCGTCCCAGCAACAGCAAATCCACCGCATCATACGCCGGATCCTGCGCATAGCACACGATATCTTCTCCCGCATTCGCACCCCGGGCCGTCAAGACCGCCACCATGGTCTCGACGGCCGCATGCTGCATATGCGCACGGGTGGAATGGTAGTACTCCAGCCTGCCCATGGGGCCCAGTCCGAAACACACGATCTTGCGGATGCGGGACGAAATCGGCATGGTGGAGAGATGGCGCACCAGCTCTCGACAGGTCACACTTTCAGACCAGACCTGACGTTTCTGGAGGAAGGCGGCGTGGACGTCGTCGATGGTGGCCCCGGCTGGGGGAGACGTGCGGGTATACCCGATCGACACGGGGCAGTGGTCATTGCGCAGCACGAGTTCCGGACATACGGGGGTCGGACAGCAGAGGTCGTGGATGCTGCGGTAGTTGATGCGGTAGGTGTTGCTGTGGGGGGTTAGTATAGGTGCGATGGGTTGGTTGCCCGGCTGCGTTGAGGGTCTGGAGTAGGTATGGGGAACGTACGCAAAGTCGGCGCACCAGGCAGGTACCTTGAGACTGTAGTGTCTTGGATGGTCGTCAAAGTCCGTGATCTGGACGTCGTCTTTGCCTTCGTTAATCTGCCGGTTCAGATCTTCGAGGAGGTGTCGGGGGAACAGCGGTTTCCCGGTTTTGTATAGTTGTCGGATGTGGAGGACTCGGGCTTGGATTTGCGCGATGGTGTCGTTGTCGAGTTGTACGTCGATGTATTTTCTCAGATCTGCCATGATTACCTGATACAGCCGGGATCGAAAGAAAATGGGTGAATTTGATCGAGATATATATTCCGATGGTGGAAGTTATCATACAGCAAAGACGTGATGTAGGCGACAGGACCGTAGTATAAATATGTTCCCAGCGCGACAACGCACCTTCCCAGCTTCTCCGGCCCTAGCCCCCCTTCCAAACCTTCTCGATATATCTCCTGGAATAACTTGAAGGAAACATCACCCGCGGTCAAGCTAAGCTAAGCTAGGACCTGTTGGTCATGAGCTGTTTGTCTTTCCATCCGGGCCACATGGGAAAGAACGGAGGATTATCACCACCCACTGCAGGCCATGCTCGGGGCCAAATCCAACGTGTTGGGAGGAGCCCCCAGCACTGATTGGGTACCAAACGAGAAGAAAGTCTATTAATACCGTGACGGGGATGGTTTGGGCTCCGGAGATCACTGGCGCTCGAGTACCTAATGTTGGTGCGGTGGCAGGATCGGGCATATTAGCGTCAGTGCTCGCTCTGCCAAGCACGCACGGCTGCAACTGTTGGTCCCGCGATGCTAATTAAGGGTCGCCGAGGGCTATAATTAGGGGCTTATCCCGGGTTTTCGACAGGATCAGCTGCACCCGACAGGGAGGAAGGGACGTACGTCGTGTATCTGGAAGTTGGTAGCGACCAGGATCGACCAACCGGCGACGGGACCGTGCGGTGCGGTGATGGATCGTCGTTTGGCCTGGTTGGTTTGATGTCAACGCCAGGCGGACTAGTCTATCCATCGTGTCGGAGATTTTGATCAATGTTCAGGCCTCAGGCCCCCAAGGTGAGGCATCTGGCTGAGATTCAGCCAGGTGGGAGGAGACCAAACAACCGTGATGAGTTGTCGTCGGCCAACAGCGCCTGGTTGTTTTTCCCGTGTCAGCTGCTGTTCCTGATTACTTGGCTTGAGGAAGGAATCAATCCCTTCCTGTGAGCGAGTCAGTTAGTGTGCCTTGTCGTCCGTCTGACGGGCTGGTGGGAAAACACCCCTCGTCCGGGGCGGGAGGTCTGTCAATAGGTGTCAGTAAAACCACACTCCACACCATCGAAATACCCTTTAGAGTAGGGAATTCCCTCACAAGGCTGTGTGAAAGTAGGAGATCTGTACTCGACTCCCACCGAGAAGCATGCACGATGGACCCAATGCATCAATAGTAGAGTCGAAACCCACACCCAGACCCCCTCCTGCACGCCATGAAGTCAATTCAGACGACAGGAGCAGAATGTGAAGGCAGCCAATTCAGGCCGAAAGGCAGAAACGTCGGGTATACACCTGCAGCGGCACGATTCATGTTGTACATGAAGAAGTTGGGGATCTTCCTCATGGCCGCCTTATCCGGTCAGGCTGCAAGACATCGCGACAGCGGACTTGACTCTGCTTCCGATTCACTACCGACATGGAGGACAAAATTTGAAGAGTGAGGCTTTCCGATGCAAGCAGGCAAACAGAGTCCGACCGAGGGTACAAGGGTGTCACAAGTACGAAGCCTGAATAACCGGCACACTATGTATGTATGGCGCCAGCAGCAAGTCGCGTTCCGAGATGAGAGCAAACACGGGAAAATTCATCGGGTCATGAGTGGTATAGCTCGTACGACGATATCATCCGATGAGAGACACCCGAAGAGCTAGCTGTATCAAACAACTTGATCCAAAGCTAGAATCAATGGTCCATCGGACTATCCGGAAACTCCAGATAAGCGCCCGATCAATCAGGTACCGATTCGGCTGTACTCCCCAAACCAGCCCATAGGTGGCCCTGGACCATCAGTGAAACCTGCAGGTACAAAGTTAAGCCCGTGGTATTTCTCCGAAGAGCCCAATATGCACCGAAGACCTGCATGGGGTTCTTGACAGCCGACTAAGGGTGGTCGGCAAACAGTGCCATCGTGCACCACGAACTCGTCAAAAACATCAACGGTATGAAGGGAAACTCCGGGAACTTTGAGAAATTACCGAGAAATGTCGAAAGATGGGGCTGGGGTAGACATAGCTTGAATCGATACAATACAATCCGTCCAAAATGACTTTTGAAGAAGAAGGGAAGGCAACTTGCGAATAGTCCAAGATGATGGCGAAAGAGAGATCGATGATGTAAACTATTTTCATTCATCACAAGACGCATAGGGACGGAATCAATGGCTGGAGAGAGCAATAGAGCCTCTCCTGGTCAGATTCACCATAACTACATTGGACATGATCAACTCTAGATTTCATCAGAGATTCCAGCTTTAGTCCACCAGAACTCACACTCCCTGCGACTCCATTCGTCTGGCATCAACTGAGCCGGTATACCAACCTCTTTCCCTCCGGCACGTTCATCATTTCCTTCACCCAGGACCATCACCCTCTTCCCCCCAGACGAGGTCGCATCGTACCTCTCCCATTTCGGACGGTTGGGATACCTCCCCGCCACGCCATTAGGATCCCCCGTCGCAATGAACGAGGTGATATACGCATGAAAAATGCCAGAGATCTCCTCCTGACGACGGGAAATCTCCCTCACCTCGGGGTTATAGGTCTCGTACGCCATCTGGTCCCCATGGTTGGCACCACCAAGCACAGTCTTGTTCAATGCCCAGCGGTAGAGGAACACAGGGGCTTCCTGACCTTGCGACGCGAATGTCACGGTCTGTCGCACCGGGCAGGCATATGCGTAATGACCGTACGCAGCTTCAACACGCTTGAACTGCGACCCGACGGCGATATCTCTCGTCTCGACGTACGGGGATGTGAAGTCAGAGGCCGGATCCGGATATAATCTGTCGATGATTCCAATGTCCTGCTTGGTGTATGCGGGAAGAAGAGTGTGGAAGAAGGAGGTGAACTCTTCGGTCTTGTCCATGGTTCGTGGCACGTAGTAGGTTCCTTCGTTCGTGTTGAAGCCAGTCAATATGGGGACCTGATTCCATTGGCCCGATTTCCACGCATCAATGGGTCGCTGCTTGATGAGATCGCCATCAATGACCGGTTGGAAGGCCCACCGAACCGACGGATTGTATTGGTCAAAGACAGCAAAGGACGCATTGGTGATGACCTCGGAGGGCTGGCTGCGGAGGCAGCTCATGACACTCGTCGAGCGCTGGTTTGCACACCCGGCGGCTTCTACAAAAGCACTGAACTGATCCTCATGAAGCTGGGCGTTGTATGGATGTACAGCCCGCGAGGTAGCCGCTCCAGACTCAATCACGGCACGATGGAAGAGTGTATGCTGGAGGTCATAGTTCATAATATGGTGGGCGATCTACCTGGTCAGCAGCTACCTTGGCCGTATGAAGGCAGGAACCTACCGAATGGGCTCCAGCCGACAACCCGATCAGCGTCACCTGGGAGGGATCACCCCCGAACGCTTCGATATTATCTTGCACCCATCTGAGCAAGAGGATCTGGTCGTGGAGACCCAGATTCAACACGCCTTCTTCGGCAGTGGTGGCGGACGGCAAAAAGCCAAGGGCGCCAATACTGCGTATCTCCCGTTATCAACCAGAGTCGATCAGATCCTGCAGCTTCTGGAGCACTCACCGGTAATTAAAAGTAGCTCCGACGAAGGGTTGATCGGACCACCCTATCATCGAGGCAGTGTTGTGCATGGCAGCTGTATCGGTTAATCATGGTCTCTGCTCGTATCGGAACCACGCACCTGTTCCGCGATTATATGCGCCTCCATGGATATACACGGCGACAGGCAGTTTTCCTTCTACTCCACTGGGCCGGAAGACGTTGACTGTCAGGCAGTCCTCGCTGCTGCCGCTGTCCCCGTTGACCGGGAGTAATTGTTTCCCAGGACATCTGACTCGTCAGCAATGCCATAGACACGAAGGCGGCAAACATACCGGGACCCAAACTGGCTAGCATCAAGAATGTCCTGGGATTCTCCAACTGCCTCAGCTCGGCGGAATCGCCGATCTCCAACGGGGGGAATCGCGTAGGGAATCCCCCTGAACACGTCCACAGGATGGATAAGACTGTCACGGACGGTCGTTCCGACAACAGTGCCTTGGCGGATATTAATCCGAGGACGATTGAACAGCACAAGACCCTGTAACGAGGGGGGCAAGAATGAGGAGAGCAGTGTTTGGGCCTGCGGGGAAGACGTCCAGCGAAGATAACCTATCTGAGTGCCAAGTGTCAAGATCACTGGCAGGAGAGCCAGGACCAGTAATCGCGTGATGGACAACATGCTTGCTGTGATCAATGATGGGGGCAAGATGGCTTTCACGGGGTACTTTTGCGCCTTATGAAGGCGATGGCAGCTACTTTTGATGGCCGATGGACGAATCCACCAGGCCAGCTGTGCTCCACCTTCTCCGCTTTGATGAGGGGAAATGACTTCTTATCTCGGATCCTGCCCGGTGCCAAGATGAGGGAGAGAAAGAGATGATGTGCAGCGGTGACTTGCTTCGATTGGATTCTGATATCGTGGCATTGTTCTTGGTGCGTGTAGACTGGTGGACAGCCGACGAGGCACGCGTCGTCGGGTAATCGTTATCGCTGGGCTCTGTAGCCAGACGGAAAAGAAGCTCGGAGGCACTAGAATAGCTAGCAGGTCAGGTTGACTGGTCTAGGGGTGGAGGTTGATTCTATAGCGCCCAAAGCCTTATCAGGCGTGTATGAAGATGTGTATAAATAACGCCCATCGCTTCTGGCAGGTGAACTTCGTCCAAGGAGGAAAGAATAACACAAAAACAATGCTCGCTCAACTCAAAGACGCAATCTCAGAGAAGAAAAAGGAACCTGATGTCGAAACGACGTCTAAGGGATCTCAAGAAGATGTCGCGTCTGGGGAGATGCACTCACTGGACGAGGCGGAAATCTTCCTCCAACAGCACGGTGTGACAAATGTTCAACTTGAGGAAATGCTCGCCGATCCCGAGAAATCGAAAAAGCTGTGTCACCGAGTCGACTTGATTCTTCTGCCTCTACTGTGTGGAACGTACTGTTTACAATACATCGACAAGCAGGCTCTTTCCTACAGCGCTGTCTTCGATCTCTTCACTGACGCGAATGTCTCCAGTGACCAGTACAGCTGGTTAGCAAGTCTTTTCTACTTTGGTATAGTTCAAGTAACGTTTCAAGTATGCATCGAGTGGTTAACGTGTTTAGGATACCTTTTCTGGGAGTACCCGGCCAGCCATATAGCCCAACGCCTGCCTGTTGGTACCGTCATTTCAAGCTTCGTGTATGTCAGCTAGCCCATTGACTATGGATCCAAGCTGACGGAGTAGAATCACCTGGGGCTCTATCCTTATGATCACCGCCGCATGCAATGGCTTCCCTGGACTTGCGGCCACACGTTTCTTCCTTGGTTGCTTTGAATGTACGTTCTGACATCCACTCACTCATCTTATCTGGCTAATTTCGTAGCTCCAATTACACCGTGCTTCATGATGATTATTGGAATGTGGTACCTGCGCCAGGAACAGCCGCTTCGAGCTGGCTGTTTTTACTGTTGCAATGGTGTCGGTTCTATGGTAAGGCTTTCTCCCCTTGAACGAGGTCTGGTAATATGTGCTAACCTGATCCAGCTCGGTGGTATCATCACCTATGCAATTGGTCAAATGAATGGTTTTCCTGTGTGGCGAGCAGTGTTCCTCATATGCGGTGGTATCACTGTCGTCTGGGGCATCGTCCTGATGATCTTCCTCCCTAACAGTATTCTCACTGCGAAGCGGTTCACGGTGGAAGAGAAGATTCTGCTTATCGGAAGAGGCAAGCAAAATCAAACGGTTGGTCTTCATTCATCACCGGGTCTGGAGTGTACTCACGGTTATTAGGGCATCTTGAACCGAAAGATCAAGTGGTATCAGATCCGTGAAGCCCTTCTCGACCCACAAATCTGGCTGCTATTCGTATTCGTCCTCTTAAACGAGACGATTAACGGCGGCGTAGCGAATGTATGGTCCATCATCCCCACCGAAATTTTGATTATTAGCTGACCTAGCTGATGTGAACAGTTCGGCAAGCTCATCCTGAAAGGCCTCGTCTCTAGCCCTCTCCTCACCACTGCCCTCGGTATCCCACAAGGTGCATTTCAGGTCTTCTTCGTCCTGGGCGGCGGGTTCTCTCGACGAAATTCAAAAATGCCCGCACAATCATCATGGTTGTATACCTATTTCCAACGATCATTGGCGTTTGCCTGCTATGGCAACTGCCCCGAACAAACCGCTACGGTGTACTATTCGGATACTACATTGTATGTGACCATTCAGTCCGAACAACACCCACTCAGTACACTGACTATAATGATCGTACCAGATCGGCGCATATGTGTCTTCGCTCGTACTCGCTCTGCAAATGCCATCCGCCAATACTGGCGGATATACCAAGCGCGTCACGTCAACTGCATTCGTCTTCCTGGCGTACTGTATCGGGAACATCATCGGACCCCATGCATTCCTTGCGGATGAGGCTCCTATCTACGAGACCGGGTGTAAGCTTATTCTGGCATGTGCACTCTGCCAAATCGCATGTGCTATCGCTTTGCGCATGCTTTTGATCACTCGGAATAAGCGCCGGGATGCAATGGGTGAGGATGCCGCTCCAGTGGAGGAACAGATCATGGAGGATCTCACTGATTTTGAGGTACTCGTTTCCTTCCTACGGTCAGAGTGAAACCATTCTAACTTTTTTAGAATCCGAGATTCCGCTACGTTCTGTGAGAATGCGGTCAAATCGTCAAAATCATCGTTCTCATGATAGAAGCTATCTCGAAGACCAATCTGAATTGTCGAGGTCAACGTCGTATCCCCTAAGTACATCATTCACGGTAGCTGGGGCTACATTCCCATTCATACGGGAACAGCTGGTCCAGAGGTTTGGTTGTAATCGCTTTCGGGCCCTTCTCTTTCAACTTTCTGAGAATATCGTGCAATTTCAATGGCCGGCGGATTTCAATTACATAGTCGCACAGCCGGTTCCAAAAGTAGTACTTTCCCTCGGCCTCGAAAAGACAGAAGCCCTCCCCACTCTCGGGGGTGCTGCACATTATCGGACGAGGGTTCTGCACTCCATGGGCTCTGGCTACCACATGTGCATTGCCATCGGGGCCTTCCCAGGTATACTCGGTAGCGGCGTGGGAGGGGTTCGTGGTCCATCCTTCGGGAACAAGATCGGGTGGTATTTGGATCTAGGTGTACTTGCTCAACATCCATGAGCACATCGATGAGAGATCGTTAGACTTACTTGATGAACCATGATGGGATTGGTAGGTGGGATTGGTAGGTGTGCTTGTTGCTGACAGCGCAGGATATTAGGAGCAAGTGTTGCGTAGGAGAACGTTGAAAGGAAGGCACGGGGATGACAGGATTCTGTCTGAATTGGCAGTGTCTCGTGACTTGAATGTAAAATTGATGTCATCATTTCGTTGTCACACACCGCTGCTTGTGCATTTGAATACATACTATATGGTGAGGGCACTCCTAAATACCACCTTAGCCATTCTGGATATACGTGACTAAGGGGGTGCACCCTCTTGTCCTGCCGTCCGTTCAAAATTACTGAAATCCCCCCCATAGAGCCTTATCAACTCTCTGCAGTTTAGACAGGGTTCCCAAGTGTTCTCCCAGACTGTGCCAGATATTTGATCGTTATATTCTTGGGCTTTGAGAAATTCAGAATAGATCGCTAGTCCGTGGACCCGGCCCTCCGCTGCCTCCGCATTTCTAGTCACTGTGTCAGTTGCATACATCCTTGGATATCCCGGCCACAAGGGGATCATACTTCAGGAGGGCCAAGAATGGGTATGTCTCTGCACATCTTCCAAATTCCGTTCCTCTCCTTCGACCCCGGACGTCCATTGATGGAGATCTGGAAAAGCTCCAACCCGCAAGCCGGAACTGTTCGTCCTCAAGGAGACGGCAGCGCGTTCTTCTTACAACATACCCCCAAGTGCCTGTGTCCTCCTTTGAAAAGTTATAACCGCCAATACTTGCACCGAGAAAGTAACGACGAGAATCATTCCAGGTGCACTGGAAAACTTTCGGGTGTGGTCCATTACAAAGAACAGCGCACCACTTGCCATACACTGCCGTCAAGGGCAGATAAAAGTTGCGCTTGGTAGCTTCGGGTGGGGCTTTGCATATTGATGACAAAAATAGTCCAAGCAGGTCGATTGGGCTCCAGAATGGTAAGCCAAAATGGTGGTGTTTAGCGACCTTGAATCTGGATACTTTGACTGGATCCTGCCTGGTGGCCCACGCCGGGTTGTCTTCTCTTAAAATATGCTGGCTCGGCATGGGGTTCAAGAAGTCGGCCCCCGCTGGTAGACTGGATGGAATCCCACATTAGTCGGCCGCTGAGGGTATTTTTTCCATGGTGTACTGCAAACCTCAACCTTCGAATCTCGTCTCGTATTTGTCGAAGCTCATCTATTCCTTGCTGCACGCCATAATCACCGTGGTTATTAACAACATCATCCAAAAATTCGAAGACCTGGTGGTGTCAAGAATATCAATAAATGCACGCATCGTCGGGCCCGCTGGAGAGCTACTTACCTGGTCTCTCGTCAAGGTGTACGCCAGTCGTAAATCGACTTGGCTGTTGAAGGCAGGGAGGATGGTTTCCTGCATGGCTCATCCGTTACTCCTGGTATGCTGTCTGCTGGAAAGAGTTTGGTATTTGTTTGTCCTCACACTATCTGCCTTCTACATGGTTATACAGAATACTGTGGATCCTGGTCTAAATAGAAGGAACGACTGTGGATGCTGGTCTAAATAGAAGGAACGACTGTGTATGCTGGTCTAAATAGAAGGAACGACTGTGGATGTGAAAGAGACCTCAAGGAGCCTACGAATGCAAATGATTTGTTCAACACATCGATAATAATATCGACCTCTTCGAGAGTTGATAGCCAATTGAGGTCCTAATCGTGAGCTGTAGACTATCTCTTTCACACCATTTACTCAATGTCATGTTCACTCAACTCCAAACTCCAAAACGTATGCTACTGCAGGATCGGTGATACCAAAGACCATCTGATGCTAAAGCCATCGCTAGAAATACGGGATAGAAAAACCCCTCAGATGAGACTGGTTCGAATGATGCTTGAATGCCATTCATCAGGATACGGATCCTACAGAAACCTAAAAAGATTTCGAATACACCATCAACTACCTCCAGTGAGTCCATGAGAATCCATCTGAAAACCCTCTGGACGACTCCGCATCATCATAATAACCAATAATGCACGGCGTATTGGCCCCTCAAACCCCCCGCTTCTGCTTTCTACACTTGGCCAAGCACTCATCGACCTTGATAGCCATATCCTTTGGAGTCGCTTCCCTATCAGTGTCAATACCCTCGCCAGCAACGCTCTTTCCAAACGTGCGAGGGATAATATCCCGACTAAAGCAATATGTCTGTCCAGCACCTACGCCCATCGCAAACTCATCGGACGTAAAGGCAGCCGTGTAATTCGCCGGCTGACAATCAGGGTCAACCCGAGTATGGAAGGAGCCCGCCGGATAAACAGTCACCGGACCAGGACCCTACTCAATGCGGATGACACGCCGGTCACCATCATGGTCTGTGACGCGCGTCTCCGGTACCTTTTCATACAGCACGCGACCCGAGTGGATGCAAAAGAGCTCCGTGGCTCGGGGGTGTATGTGGAGAAAGTTCATGCTACAAGCTAATTCAACTTTTAGCTCTGTCAAGATATGCAATTGCTACCTGGACGTACCTGGCAGTTGAGAGATACTGAATGAAGCAACAGTACCAATAAGGGGCAGAAAGTTCTGACTGGCGGCAACGTGGATGCCGCTGAAACCAAAATCGAAGACAAAGTCTTCGTCCTTTGGGAGGTGCTTGTATCGCTTAATAGCATTGCGCTACTCGGAATTCGCGTGGATAGGAACTTGAATTTGAACTGACGTGTCTGCAAGACGAACTTGTGCTGTCAAGCTGAGCTCAGCTGAGCTCCGAAGGTCCACGTTTAGGTATGAATTGGGGTGCTGCATTGGCCAAAGGAGCCAGGGCGAACGTTGCGGCCAGGACAGCACAAAGATGCATCCCAGAAAGTATCATGCTAGCGATCTTCGGATAGAAATAATTCTGTGCGGTTAAGGGCACACAGAAGGTGGCTAAGTTTGAGGTTGGAAGGGCTTATTCTTTAGTGAAGGTCTTACAACGGAGCAGGCTTCTATGGTCTTTGTATACGTATAACGAGAGGCTGGGATATTGATTGTAATCACTGTTCAACTTCCGCAGTAGGAAATATTCCAAAGCACTTTTAGGGTTCAGTCTGGCGAAATTTCTGCGTATATACATCATGGGCACATCATCTGTATGCGAACACCTTAGCGGCTACGATGAGCCAGCCCCCCTCAGGCCCGTTAAGCTTATAGTTGAACAGTCGGTGTAGTGGGTACAACCAGAATTTTTTCATCGATCGAGTGGGTGCGCGCGTATCAGCTTAATATCTTCTTGGTTGCCTGGTGTCTCTATGAAAAGAAAGCTTAAGAATGACAAATTCTAGCGTGTTCTTTGAGGCTGAGATCCCTCGAGCCTCACCCTCGTGAGCAATCAGTACCAGAGGGATTTTCGACTACTCGCGCAACGTCATTTTGAATTGACGCTTGATGGTGACTGATGCGACGACGGTGGCTTTGAAATCAAACAAAAAATCTCAGATTGCATATACGAGGTGCCCAGCATCTCTCATGAATGAACACACCGAAGGACTGATGATGGTGGCAGTAATGCCATGAAGAACACCAAATGTCTCATCGCTAAGCCCAGCTAGGAGTATACCTGAAATGTATGTTCACTGTCTTTTTTTCGCCTACAATTCAGAAAGTTACGATCATTCGGGCTTCACGTTATGAACTCTATGCTAGGTAGCGCTCGAGGTCTTAGTATAATTATCTTTCTCACCGTGCCCGATAGGGTGTGGGGCGGCTTATACATGCATCCATGGATCAGGGTTACTTGTCTATGTGGGAGAGGATTGATTGTACAGCTCGGACATACGGCAGGAAGCTCTCTGTTGTTCTGCGGAGCTTGGAAGTATAAAAAAAGCCAGCGAATGCAGGCATCTCGAACGGAGACCTGTATTGGGGAGATTCGGGAGTTTGAATCATCTGCCAAAATCATTCTTCATACAGGCGGCTTTTCTCACTGACAGTATAGCCTGGGCTCTGGAAACAGCCAGGCGGTATCGACAGTGCTAAAAGATCAGGATGGACAGAATGACAGCATTAATCAAGGACAGGAAAGTCTACGCGACCGATCCCTGCATCACTACAAAATGGCAACAATATACGGTACCATCAACACAAGCCAACGACTTATCTGTCCCGGAGAAGTAAACGTTGCAGCCGACTCTGCTCCACCCACAGCGCCCACTTCAAACCCAAGCGTCGCATTCCACTCCGGCACTTTCTTGCCCATGAACAACTGATCCGATCGTTCTTCGTCAATCATCCCATTGAAGCTCATTCTTATCTTACCAACCATCTCAGTGTCGTGATTGACAGCACGGAAAAGCCCAGATATCTCCACATTTGCCTGTTCCTTGTTGAACGACCCTGAGATCGTGGGCACGGCAATAGGATTGCTCGTCCAGTCGTACTCCACCCGAGGATCAGGGGCTAGTAGTGAGCCGCTGAAGAGGAATTCCCGAGACATAGTTGCATCACACAGACCGGAGACGTTGAATTTGAAACCCTGGTGACGAAGGAACCATGTTTCCATCAATCCGCCAAAGTTGTACCAGAGCTCGGTGTCGTTGTTGGTGATGTCGAAATACCAGGTGGTGTTGCCGTCAAAGCTATTGATTATCCTGTCAGTAGCCTGTCTGTGCTATACGGAAAAAACGGGGGGTTTACTCCGTGTTCGAGGTGATTGTGTTCTCTTGAAAGTCACTGTAGTTCGACGTGTCATACTCGTTGGTGAGGTTGAAGTCGCTGTCCCATGCTTCCAGGTTGAGGAAGAACGGATTCACAGAGGGGGCCTTCGGTGCGACCTTCTGGAACCCGGCTATCGCCTTCATGGAGATCTCAAGCGTCTTGTTTTCATACTCCTCCCGACATGTTTTCCCGAACGGGGGTTGAGGTGTAGGATTATACTCCGGGCTGATATAAAGCGTGAAAGTGCCATTGTAGTACCTATTATGCAACTCAATAAGGCCTCGAACGGAATACCACGTCGATGTGGGAAACCTACGAGCCAATTTTATCGTAGTATTTGTAGTCCAGCCCCGTCACATTGTCGGGGCGGAGATTGTCTTCGGGGTCGTAAGGGCTGATTCGCGATACCGCTGGCTGCACCAGGAGCAGAATTAGCCCCACGAACGGCGTGAGGAACTGCATCATAGCGCCGACGTGGCTTCCAACGCTGACGGGGCCCGAGGTCATTTAAGTAGAGCGCCCTGCCAAGGAATATCCAGAATACGGAGTAGACTCAATGCCAAGGGAGAATACGAGGCGTGGATCCTGAGCAAGCCATCATTCTATTAGCTTGTTCGAGCCACTTTGGGGTAGATTCTGCGAGGGAAAATCCCATTGGCTACAAAGCAGCGTGGTCTGTTGGCATCACAGGAGTTCAAAATACCTAGTTTACATGGTTGTGCCGGATAAATATCATCCTACCCGCCTCACGCATACTTGTCGGGAACACGACCAGAGTCGTTTATATAAGTCAGTCAGCCACCTTGGTTATCATACTCCAAACAAACCTATTGTGTGTTGGAACTACCCAGGTCGTTCATTCGAAAACGCTCAAGATCAATTCGATGCATTGGTACATAGTCTCGCCAGCTGTCACTTACATCACCCTGCACATCCCTCAATCATGCACTCGTGGCAGAACAAAAAGGTTCCAGAACTCATCAAAGTCCAGAGTTTGCGTAGCGCCGATATCCCCTTTCTTCGCCTCTCGCAACGTCTCTCCATTACCCAAGTACGCGAACCGGTTTCTCTTTGCCTCGGGGGTTCGATCCATCTTGAAATCCTCCCAACGTGGGTTCTTCATCGCCTCCATCAGGTGGAAGATCGACCCGCCATAGATTGCAATCACCGGCCCGTCGATGGTTCCCTGCTTGTACCAGCTGCGGCAGTTTCGCGTCCACACAGTCCGCTCGAGATACTTCTGTACATGCTGGTTGTATTCTTCGTTGGCGTCATCATCAACCTCGAAGCTGCGAATGTATTCCGTTTGCAACTTTTCCACCCATTTGTAGATGTAGGCGGCTTCTGCTTGGATGCCGAGAATGAGGGAACCATTCGCAAGAGGTGAGTTAGGTCCCACGAAAGCTAGAATCAGTCGTCAGTCTTCTTTCTCAGCTGGAGGAAGTGAAAATATCAAACTGCTTACCAAAGTAGTTGGGAAAGTCCGGCACACACATGCCCATGTAGGCCTTGGGGCGATCTCTTTCCCATTTTTCAGCCATGTTGACACCATTACGACCAACAAGCGGGAAAGCAGGTTTGAAAGAGGTATCAAAGCCCGTGGCGCAAACAATCACATCGTACTCCAGTTCGACGCCACTCTTCGTAAGAATCCCACGCTCGGTCATCCTGGAGATATCGTCCCATCGCAACTCGACATTGTCCTGGATTATGGCCTCGAGGAACCCCGGCCCCGGCGTTTGACGACGGCAACCGACCGGGAAAGATGGAACAAGAAGCTCAGCCGCCCGTTTCCCCTTCTCACTATCTCCCAGACGCTTCACCATGGACTGACGGAAGAGATCCTGTGCTTCTTTCTGGAGGTCACAGTCTGCAATAACACGGTTGTAGTTCTCGGCACGTCTGTTCATGATAGCGACACGGTACTCACGAAGTACCTCCGGGTCCTTGAACAACTCGAGCGTGCTATCGGCAAAATTATAATGCTCATCCATCTCGGGATCTTTCGCAGTCGGCTCGTTGATTCCTGGCGCGGGACTGATCCACGTTTGACTGCGGACGTAGCAGTCCATGTTACCCACTAAGGGTGCCAGTTTTGGTACAATTTGGATGCCAGAGGAGCCGATTCCAATACAGGCCACTCGCTTTCCGGTGAAATCGTAGCTTGTGTCCCAACGCGCGGAGTGGATGAGCTTTCCTTTGTATCTGTCGAAGCCTTCAATTGAGGGCCACTTCCAATTGCTGTGTTGATCAAATCAGTACTTCGTGCTTGAAAATAGGAGAAAGTGTCAACATACTTCAACACGCCACTAGCGTTGATAAAGACATCACATTCATCCGTAAAGGTTCTGTCGCCACTCCGGACTGTGATATCCCACTTGCCCTTATCTTCCCTCCAGATGGCACCTTCAACCGAATGCTCCAAGCGAATATACTGCTCCACTTCGTATTGATTGGCAACATCCTTCATGTACGCGTGAATCTGCTCAGATGTGGCATAGTAATTCGGCCACCCGGGGTTTGCAGCAAATGTGTACGAGTAATTGTGCGCGGGGATATCACACTGACATCCAGGGTATCTATACTCAGTCAGCATCAGCATAAAGCCATCCAAACAGAGTAGCGCCAGTGACAGGGCAAATTACCGGTTCTCATACCACGTTCCTCCAATATCCGGATTTCGCTCGTAGATCACGAATTCCACATTCTCCTTCTTCATGCGCTCGTTGTGTACAATCCCCATCATCAAGCCTGAGTACCCTGCGCCCAGACAGACGATTCGAATAGGCCGTCGAGTGCCAATCGGCTGTTCGACAATGGTGTAGTTGGGGTCGAGCCGGGTTTGATATGAGCCCTTGACGGCCTTTGCGATTCCATTTTGATGACCCTGTGACTTTGTGACTGGGGGAGGTATCGTCTCCATCGTCGCAACAGGGGGTGCCATGGCTGCTGAAACAGCCCACTTTATTCTCTTGTGTATGGAAGATGGTCGCAGTTTTGCCGCAACTCCCAGTGTGATGTGACGAAATGCTCTATGAGAGAATAATTTATGTGATTTACGCTGACAATCCCGCGGGGACCCGTCCTCTATAAGGCTTTGTTTGTAATCGCGGCTGAGCCATTGCCATTCCCAGTGGAGGGGTCCTATCATGGGAATTTCTTGCCGTATTGCCAAAGCCGTATCAATGAATCAGGCAAAGTGGGAAACCCCCACGGCATGACTCGCTGCATCGACCCGGCTTTCCTGGTTGGGATCCCCGGATTCATAACCGGAGAACCACAACGGCTTTCGGTCCGTGTTGTTGAATACCCCGCAGAGGGAGTGGGGATCCGGGGAATCCAATCTATGAGAGCTGCCGAGGCTACCGCATCTTCTGGATACTGGACAATGCAAGGCATAATCAATGGAATGCAGATGCAATAGAGATGACTAGGCTTCTTCATAAATCATCCGCCCTCTCTATGTTGTCCGGAGCGGGTGATTGCCATGCATCAGGATTTTATGCCGAAAATAGTATCGACGGAGTAAGTCCGAGTTAGGGCTATCGTGGGTAAGCAGAAACACACCCGTCTACTTCACGAGGCTGATTGAGAGCCGACTTGCTAATGTGTACCGGGTAAGGCCCGAGAGGCTAGAGTCGCGAGACATAGATCTAGCAATTGCACTCATCCCACATAGTAGTACACCTTCTCTACCTGCTTGAGGGAGCTTTCTGTTCTTATGACCGTCAAGGAAAGCAGACTAGGCGTATGTGTTTAGGGTGTAAAGCAGGCTTAGCTGTTCGGCGTTGGCTAGATCAAAGAAACTTCAGTAATTAGCAATTTTTCCTTTTCTCTTTATTCTTTTATTTGTTCTATTGGTCTGCACATTTCATGATATAATGAACAGCTCTCATGAATACGAATTTATGGTGAATTTGCCCGTCGCAGAAGGTCCCCCCAAGGCCCATAGAATACCCTGTTCCATGACTTGATCCCACTGTTTGCAAACCGACAGCTTTTCCCCAAATCGTCGGAACCCATGCGGTACTCCCTTGAAGACATTCACACTAGTCGGTACCCTAAGCCTCATCATTAGCGAGCCCCGTCGATGATCTTCTGGCTGATTTACCCGTTTTCAGCCAACATCTTGCCATAGAGCAGTCCCTCGTCCCTGAGAGGATCGTAACCCGCAACTCCAAGCGTTGTAGGAGGCACCTTTTTAGCTTCATCGGGCGATATCAGTCCAGGATTCAATCGTTTATCCCCCGGATCCGGATTTTCCACTTGCAAGAGGTCACCAAACAATTTCTTCCTCCGTACAGGCAGAATCGGGGCATTCTCATTCTGAACGTAAGATGAAACACTCGGATCGGCGAGATGTTTCAAAACCGACCCATAGCATTCGGTAAAGACCAGACAAGGAATCATGAGAACTTGGCCTCGAATCTCCGGCATTGATGGATCCGCAACTCGTGACTGTAAAGCTGCCAACGACGCCGCAAGCCATGCGCCTGCCGAGATCCCACCAACAACGAGCCTATCTCCATCACCACGGATTTCCTGCACATTCTTGCAAGTCCAAAGAAATGCATCTTCCGAATCATTCCACGCAGTCGGGTATGTATACTCCGGTGTGTGACGGTAGTTCACATTCACGACCACAACCCCTGTGTTAATAGCAATGCGAGAGCAGATCGCATCTTCCGAGCTCAGCGTACCGAACAGGAATCCACCTCCATGGAAGTGCATATAGATAGGTAGGCTTTCGGTCGCAGGTCGAGAGCTTGGGCGATATGTTCTCGCCTCGATATGATGGCCATCGCGAGTTGGGATGGAGTAATCTTGCATTGAGACATGATGGGATAGACCCCTCATCTGCTGTTCTGCGGTAGCTTCTCTCCCTGCATTGACGGTGCGCTTGAGTTCAGCGGTGCTCTGCTTTTTTGGAGATGGTAATGTAGCCTCCACGCGCAGCCATTCCTCGCTTGGGATCCCGTATTCTGAAAAGTCGCACATGGTGGACTTGCTGCGGGATGTTTTGGATAGGATGTCGAACGTGTTTGTTGTGTTCTAATAGATAAGAATAATCAATGAAGCAGGTTCCTCACCTACCACTGATCTCAAGCCTTTGCCTGTGTTAGCGTTGCCGTGTCTCAAGTTCGGCAATGGCCAATACAGGAGCACTTTGCCACTTTTTGGCCTTGATTCCATGCCGATCGGTTATCAATTGACAACCTTCTTGCAAAGCTAGCCTCAATAATCATCAATTAAAACTTTCCACTTTAAGACTGATACTTTGGCGAGCAATTGAGTTCTTGGCCTGGTTGATCATTGGTCGCGTTTTGATATATATCATCACCTCCCAACTACCCTGCTGCCATGCGCAGCATACATGTAACAGCGTACGCATAACAAATATCCACTGAAAATATCTCTTCCCTTCAGGCCATCTCTAGACTACGTAAAAGCGTTTGGATCTGTCCAAGTATCTAGCCCCTCCACCAGATCTTGATAGTTAGGGACCATATCGAAAGCCAGACCCGCCAGTCCATCCCAGAAATTAAGATCCATATTCTGCTGCGCCAACAGCTTCTCAGCAACAACGCTGGTTTGTGGGGTGACAAAAGGAAAGTAATCCGTCAGATAAATTCCACTATGCAGGACGTCTTCCTCCGAATGAAGAGCCCGAGCGGACTGTTCATTGCCCAAATGACGATTCGGAAAATCCTCCGAGCTCAGCGTCCTTCCGTTCGATCGAAGCCGTTCAAATGTTTGCTCGAACACCGTGGCTGTCGCCCACATATTCTTCAACTCTTTGATCGCCAGAGTAAGAATGTTCAAGTCTGCTGTCGCTCCATCTTGAAGATACTCGCTGCGGGATGCCTGGAGGAGAGCGATGAAGCCCATGCCGACATACCAGCATGTGATAGGCATGAGGAAGCGTGTTCCACTTCTAATCAACACATCCTTGAGTATGCGAGCGATGCAGGATCCTGCGAGAGTAGCAGGTGGTAGCGCCTGAGGAGGCGACTGTGAAGTCCGAGTGAGATGAAGCACTACAATTACAGCGAGATAGGGTAGATGGAGTTGGTGCACATCCCGGTTGAAGTTGGGGGTATGGCTCGAGCCAATTGGTAGCTGTAGATGAGGAGGTAGAGAACGGACCCAGTCGACCAACTCCTTGCTCAGGTCCACTGGAAATGCATTTGTCGTCGATGATGGGCTTGCCGATCGCGATAGTCTCTTCGATATTCGTCCAATGATGACACAAAGCCGAACCCAGTATACAAAGACCTCGGCCTTGGTTTTGTCCTGCAAGTCGGGAAAGTCCTGTAGAGACGGCGGAGGAATATTACAGTCATCCGGGTCTATGAGGCATGGTTTCCCTTGGCAGATTGCCGTGAGTCGTTCTCGGGCCTGCCTGGCGATTAGTATTGGGAGGGTCACTGTGCACGATAAAGGCTTACGAAAGCGGTCCACCATATACGTCGCCGTATATATGGCTCTATGTCCTGACGGGCCATCATGTTGGCGGACTCTCGATAGAACCCTGCCTGCTGAGCGTGTTTGATGACTACCGACGTCCACCACCAGGATGAATGTTTGTGTACGACTGAGGGAGGTCGCGGTGCCCACCAATAAAAGAGCGAGATAGCTTTCAAAGCTGTGATGAGGTTCTCCTCCTCTTCCTCGTAGAACATCCGGCGTGCTCTGTTATAGTATACGGCTGGCCCTGCGTGCGGTACAAGAGGTGGTCGCACATTGCTACCAACGATTGCAAGTGCATTGTCCAACAGCGGGGATTCTTCTAGCTCTTGAGCGAGAGTAGCTCGATTGAGCACTGGGCACCAGGTGTAGCAATACTCAAAGTAAGTTTCTGTAAAGCTCTGGCGCAGATCTGCTTCAACCACGCCGGGGCCGTTCCCATCAGGTTGTTGTAGCCGTGTGACAGGATCGATAAGATGATGACTCATTGCTGTAGTGGCAATGTTATGCACCGGCCGCACCGATGAACGAAAGCCAATATCTAGCGCATTCCGATTTGCCTGGTCAGAAGGAGGCGATACCCAGTCTCCCGACCAAGCATCCAAGACCGAGTGCCCATTGCTAAGCTGAGATTCGTGTGATCCATTTGTCGCGGGTCCATGTGAAGGCTGTATAGCGGTCCATTCTGGTTGTGGGAGTAGCGTCGGATCGAAATTGAGAAGTTCCGGCTGGACTGCAGCGTGAGGGGACACCTTATGCCCAGCTCTTCTCGACACACCGCTAGCAGTGGGAACGGCATTGTGTTGTGCCACGCGTTCCGGCGAGGGAACAAGCTGGGGTCGGTACTCGACAGTGTGGTCGACAGAGGTAGGTGGGGATGCTTGCGGTGCATCGGCCTCAGCTGCTAACCGGCCCTTGTCGCGCTTAGATGGCCGGGGACTGATATTCGTTAATCTTGTTGGAGCTGGACATAACCTTCGGCGTGGGCGGATGCTCACCGGCAATGCTTTCCTGCCGAAGCACAATTACTGCAACTGCGTTGGTTTTGATTTCGTTTAGTCTGGAGATCGCAACGGATCTGATGGCATGCATGAGTATCATACGCAAAAGGCGCTACTGAGTCTTGGAGTATATCGAACCTTCTTGGAGTGGCATAGTATACACACAAGTCCGGCGCGTTTGCGCTTTCCTGTATCAGGCGTTGAGAACTGCACCCACTGCGACTCGGACATTATTGCATCCTTTAGCGTTTTGGGAGAAGTTCATTCTGCCGGTATCATTTGCAGAGCTGCGAGACAGCTCAGACTGTGGGGGTGCTATCACTGCTCTGCTCCGCGGGGACTGCAGATGTGGGGAACCTCGGGATGAAGCTGAGCAGGAATGAGCTAGGATGCGCTAGTTTGTGGATGCCTATCTCGCTTCTCAGTCTTCACCCACGCTAAAGATCCCTCATGCCGACACTACTGCCGCGTGAGTATCCATCGTCGATGTTGCCGGTTTTCCCAATTGAGATAACCGGGTGCACGTGTCTCGGTAGCCCTAATCCGCATCACCCAAGACTGGTACACTTCGGCATCCGGCTTGCTTGCGCAGCTGGATGGCAACATGGTGGGTTGACTCGAACTGCCTGTCGGTACAGAAGATGCGTCTGGTAGAGAAAGATAGCCAGAGATGGTTCAGCATGATCTATTGGCAGTGGTGGCATGATTGTCAGTCGGTATAAAGCTGATCGCTCTCGGCGAGAGCCCGTAGATAGAGTCCACCTTGTCGTTCATCGTGTCCATTCCTTTGCCTTATTGCGCTCTCTTCTAAAGTAAATTGTCAGTCTGGACAGTGGAAATTCGCGACTCCTCTCACGCCCCTCATCGACATCAAGATCATCGCAGCAATGGCACCATCCGTCTTGACTTCCAGTCTTCCAGCCGGTCAGATACCGGCTGTCTACACACCAAAGGAAGCAAAGGACCTACCAGAGAGCCTGATGTCGCATTTTGCTCAGAAGAACGGCCAGCAAGATAAGGTGAAGTCGGCGGCCAGCGACCGATGGGCAGAGCACCAGGTTCCGTTCCGCAATGAATACGCACTCAACCCACGCAAGCTCCGGGTCATCACGATTGGCGCTGGCTTTTCTGGACTTTTAATTGCCCACAAGTTCCAACATCGATTCCCAGAGCTTCAGGAGTTTGTGGAACACACCATTTTCGAGGGTCGCAAGGACCTCGGCGGAACGTGGCTTGTGAACACCTATCCTGGCGTTCAATGCGATGTGCCCTCTCACATTTATGTAAGATCACGATATGAATGCAAGGTCTGCGCATTGCTGACTATATCAGGCGTTCCCCTTTGACCCCAACCCGGATTGGCCTCGGTTCTATTCGAGCGGACCGGCAATCCAGGAGTACATTAAGAGCACGGCAAAGAAGTGGAACCTCGACCGCGATGTGCAATTAGACACCCGCGTTGTCGGCGCCTGGTGGCAGGAAGACACTGGCAAGTGGAAGCTCACAGTCGAACACGGTGGCGTCAAACGCGACGAGTACTGCGACATTCTTATCTCCGGTCAAGGCAACCTGGTGTGAGTCTTACCTACAGATTCATGTTCCAAGAGATCAAGGGAAGCTGACAACGAGCTAGTAACCCTTCGTGGCCCAAGATTGAGGGTCTTTCGGACTTCAAGGGTCACATCACGCACTCAGCCAGATGGGACCATGACTTCGACTACTCCAACAAGCGAATTGCTGTGATCGGCAACGGCTCTTCCGGCATTCAGATTGTACCTCAAATGGCCAAACTGCCCGGTACGACAGTGCGCAACTTTATCCGTGGCCCAGCCTGGGTATACTATCGTGTTCCGCCTTCCAAGCATTTGGGAAGAGATACTGAAGATACAAATCCGGAGTATCTCGAAGAAGAGAAGGAGCGTTTCCGTGACCCGGTGCAACATCGTGAATACCGCAAGGGAATCATCCATCGCACTAACAAGGCTTTCCGTTTGGTATGTGTGCAGCTTCCCCTTCAATCCAGGTATCGCAAAACTAATATGCGACCTTCAACAGTTCATGAAGGGCGAGCCCAACGAGACAACTGTCAAGCTCGCCGCGGCCCAAATGTCCGAGAAATTGAATCACGACCCCGTGCTCTGTGAGCAGCTCATCCCCAAGTGGGAGATCGGTTGTCGTCGCGTTACCCCTGGCCCCGGCTACCTGGAGTCCTTCTCCAAGCCAAATTGCAGTCTGACCTCAAGCCCAATCACTAAAATCACCGAGAAAGGCATCCTCACCGCCGACGGAGAAGAGTATGAGTGCGACGTCCGTAAGTATCCTGCATTCGCCGCAACGATGTCGAGACTAATAACCATGCAGTCATCTGCGCCACCGGGTTTGACGTGTCCAAATGTCCCCAATACCCCCTTGTCGGCCAAAATGGCGTCAACCTCGCCCAAAAATGGAAGGACGAACCCACCTCTTACCTCTCGGTAGGAACCGATGACTTCCCCAATTATTTCACGATGGCCGGGCCAAACTGTCTCTGCGGGCACGGCTCGCTCGTCGAAGCTCTCAACTGGACCGGTGACTATTTCGTCAAAATGATCAAGAAGATCGCCACCGAAGATATCAAATACATGGTTCCGAAGGCTTCCTCCGTGCATGCATTCGGCAAGTACCAAGATGAGATTCATAAAACACTTGTCTGGTCCGGTTCTTGTCGCAGCTGGTATAAGCGTGGTACCGTTGACGGACGTGTGACACATTTGTTCGCAGGTAGCGCTGTGCTGTTCCGCAAGTTGTTGGGCGAGATTCGTTCAGAGCACTATGATATCGAGTATAATTCTGGAAACCCCTTCCGGTTCCTGGGCAATGGGTTTACCGAGTGGGAGATGAATGAGGATGCGGATCTGGGGTGGTATGTGCAGGTCGCTGATCGTGAGCCGAAGGTGTACTCTGGCAATGACAGGAGCTGGCTGGCGCAATAGTCGTGCGTATTCCTTGCAGACATGGCGTCAGGTGGGTTGATCATGCAAAACTTTTATATTGTCTTCTTTTGCTTTTTCAGATTGGCTGTGTTCCCAATACATCTGTTCCTCACGTGTTCCAGTTCTCTTGAATGGTGACCGAAGTTAGCTCATATGATCACGTTAGAAAGCCAGAGGGTAAAAGGTGGAAAGCAAAAACGCATTTGCAATGCTCTTGGGCTTGAAAGAGAAGCCCTTGGTACTAACTAGCGATTTTTGGCTCATATATCTGTTATTGCCGCACACGTTCAATCATATGCTGGCTCTCCAGCAAGATTTATTCTATTTCATAGACCGTCATCCCTTTGTGACATACCAAGATTGGTGATTGAATTCTGTAAGGTTGAAGCTCAACTGGCAAAATGATCCCCGGGGTTATTCCAGTTCATGAAGGTCCATCCACTGGGAGACTCGCTGAGATTAACATCATACGTCGCACTCTTATCGTCCAGAACTGAAGTGATACCCGTGCCCAGCAGCCCTGGCATGATAAACTGGTCGGCTGAGAATAGTAAGTTAAGCATTCCATAAAATTTGGTACGTGACTCACGGTCATGAAAATTCATGTTTATCGGCATAGTGCCATCGAGTTCCAATCCCATACCGTACCTCGAGCCAGGTATAGTCTGGCTTTCACCCGCATCCTCAAAGTTTGTCTCGCTTGTTTTCCCAGCCCCGATCCTCGAAAGCACAATACAAAGAGTGTCTGCGGCCCTCTTTGCTTCCTTTGAAGTTAGACTCCTACGGATCCAGATTGCTCTCGCACGTTGCAGGGCACGTAGGACTTCATCTTTCCTCTCCGTGATTTGTCCATTCTCCAGTGAGGAGCATAGAATCATGGCCGCTGTGAGAAACTGGTGATTCATACTGGAGGTGAGTCTCCAGCGCATATCATGTAGCTGGCCTCCAGGACAAGTTTCCTCATCAAGCAAATTCTGAAGTTCAAGGGTACCCATCGATGCGTCGATGCATGCTTGCCTGGAATAAATCAAACTATCCTCTTCGCTTGACGGTGAATTTGTCCGCAGGAATCGCTGATGTAACATAATCTGGCCTTTATAAAGCATATGCTGAATGAATAAACGAGCAATGATGACCTGAGGCGAATCAGTCACACTCGCCGCCATCGATTTCCACTTGAGAGGCGCCGGGATGCTAGCCACAGCACCATGCAAGATGCGATCCACCTGCATGACCTCCTCATAGCAACATGGCTTGGCCCTACTTGTGAGATCTGCAACAATCCCAAGAGATTTCAACATGCGTCTGCGAGCGATGATTCCCAAAGCAGGCGTGAGTTCACTTTCAGGTCGCGGTGGTGGCAGTTCCTTGGTGTCTTCATCAAAATCGGTATCATTCAAATTGCGTGGTTCTGCAGTATCGCAATTCTCATCTGAGATCATCCGCGGCATTCCCATTTGACTCGATATCATGATATCACCCATGAGAACGGTTGCCCATACCCGTCGCCGCATCTCACCCTGGAAAGGAGAGATTTCGGGGAAGTGGCTAGGGTCACGGTGATAGCCCATGCGCATCGCCAGATTGACTTCTAGGGCAAGGAGAAACCACATATCTCTGTTCGCATCTGTACAGATGCAGAACTCCGCATAACTATAATTGATGACGGTTTCCAGTACATATGGGCCCGATTTCGTATATTCTCCCATGATCAAGCATTGGACGATCTTTTCGCGATAAAGATCGATTTGAAGAGACTGTGTCTCCGCTTCCAGATGATCTGGCTGGTTCGATGCCAGGCAAGCGAGACATATCATGCTGAAAAGCAACCCGATCCATGAAATGGGAACAACAGATGGATCGGCCCAGAAGGCCTCATACTGTGAACTGTCAGTATAGTGTGCATGAACCTCAAGATAATATCAGATCTGATTACTTGCCTCGCGCAAGAAGGAGGGTCCATGAACAGCAGCTAGAGCCCCCGGGGCGTATAGGCCGTTTGTGAGAAGCGTATTTGACATTCATGATAGGTAACAACAAGAGACTTACCAGATGAGACGAGATCTAAGTAATTAAAATAGCGGGAGATATAGCGATCAACTGCGTATCTTGGGGGTAGCGCCGAAAGAATCTTATCTCGAGATGTCGGCTTGCAACAGCCATACAGCAAGAACGCGCGATCTCGTCGGGGTGCAGTCAAGTCTCCAATATCACCCTCGGGGTCGTTGGCGGTCTGACCTGGGCTCTCTGCCAGCCGCAGTTGTTCCTCCCGATCCACGTGTTCTTTAAGATCCGCTATACCCTCCAGAATGGCAACCCAGTGATCATTCCCAATATAGCGGAGCTCCGAAGCACTGATTCGCATGCTTCCACATTCTGAGCGCCCGTCCTTCGGAGTATCCGTATTCGTAGGGGTTGGCGCCATTCGCCGTGCTCCGGCATCGGTGTTGGCAGGTATACTATCAGTCGCATCTGAATTGGACATGACAGACATAACAAGACGCTCGAGGTGAGCTAGACGATCGTGCATGCTTGGCAGGGCTGTCGCGGCTGTCCTGGATGAAACGGAGGCCGTTGAGCGAGTATCCGGGTATGTACATGCCTGGCCGCGCGCTGAGCAAAAGGAACAGGGCTTCTTGCGGTCACATCGTGACCTGAACAGGACTTAGTGGCCAAATTTCCTATCAAGAGTGCTGTAAGAACTTACTTTCGACGCCTACACGGATTGCATGACAGCTGGGGCTTGTCCCGACGGCGGCTCGCGTTGGAAAGCGGCTGCGAAGTGGTATTGTTAACAGTATGTCTCAACTGAGAGGGATCCATGAGGTAGTGAGCCTGTGTGGTAATTTGAACCAGGACATATACCCGTGTACGGATGGTGTATTGAGGAGGTGATGGATGATGATGGATGATGATGGGAATGGGCCCGGGCTGCCTGAGGCAGACTGCGTGCCTATCTTGATCTAGTGCACCACTCCCGTGATGTTTTTGTTTTGGGAAGATGAAGCCCTAGTCAACCTTTGTTGCTTTGGACATACTCTCATTTACTGAATCCCGGCAATTCAGAGACATTGCCCGTTATTTGGCAGATACGTAGACTCGTGAGTCTCCTGCGATCATCCGATCCGACCCTCCGACCCTCCGATCCCCGACCGTCCGCTTGCATCCTCTCGCGCAGACAAAGCGCCGATCCCCCTATCGTGCAAAGAAGCCACGGGCTCAATGTCCTATCTCCGGCGAGTTGTATCTATAAGATGTATCGATGGCCACGTTTAGCTGGCGGAGGACTGCGAGCTCGTTCGGCGTTGTTTGTACTGTTCTTGGCTCTGTTATACAATGACACCAACACAACTGGAAAAAGGCAGTCTGAAAGGCACCGGCCTCCCAGAACCAGATCCTGATACTGTTGGCTGGGATGGGGAAGATGACCTAGAAAACCCTCACAACTGGCCACAGTTCAAGACGTGGGTGCATGTTGTCATCATCTCCATCCTAGCGCTCATCACGTAAGTCCTTACTTGCCTATTTTGGTATTGCCCATTGGCTGATGATTATACAGCAACATGGCACCTACGATGTGTGCTCCAGGAATCAAGGTTATTGAAGCCGATTTAAACATCACATCGAGTATTGCCAGTACCCTGTCTGTCACACTGTACGTTCTGGGTATCGCTATCGGGCCGATGTTTATGTCGCCCCTGAGCGAGGTATACGGGCGCGTGCCTGTTTACCACGCCGCAAACCTGGCTTTTGTGGGCTTCATCATCGGCAATGCGCTTAGCCAGACCCTTGCGCAATTCCTCATCTTCCGGCTCCTCTCTGGCTGCGCCGGTGGTACTCCCATGGCTCTTGGCGGTGGATCGATTGCGGACATTACGACCGTCAAGAAACGGGCCGTGGCAATGGCCTTCTTTAGCCTAGGACCTCTGGCAGGACCAGTATGTTGACGATTGCTCCCCCATATATTATCTGTAACAAGCATTCGCTAATGGGAGTGGTCAGGTTCTCGGTCCAGTCATCGGGGGCTTCATCGTAGAAGGGCCAGGCTGGCGTTGGACCTTCTGGGTACTGGCTATTATGGGAGGGGTCTTTGGGGTTATGGCGCTACTTATCATGCGCGAAACACATCCTGGAGTCATACTAGAGGGCAAGGCTGCTCGTCTGCGCGCTGCTAGTGGCAATCTGAAGCTGCATTCAAAGTTTGCCGGCAGCTCACTCTCACCAGGAAAGGTCGTTCTCCAAGTTCTAATACGGCCAGTCATGCTCCTTTTCCAATCACCCATCCTATTTTTCATATCCATCTACGTGGCACTCGTCTTCGGAGTAATGTACCTCCTCTTTACCACTTTTCCTCGCGTGTTCGAGGGCCAGTACGGCTTCAGCACGTCCACATCCGGGCTAGTCTACTTAGGACTAGGTGTTGCATTAATCGCAAGCATGCTCCTTTTCAACGTTCTCAACGGCCGGGCCCATGGGACACGAGTGGAGGACAATAGAGCACAGCATGCTCGTCCAGAAGATCGACTCATTTTCATGATTTGGTTCAGCCCGTTTGTTGGGATCGGCCTGATCATATACGGCTGGACAACCTACTACCAGGCCCATTGGATCGTGCCGATCATTGGCACAGTCTTCATGGGAGTGGGGGCTTTTTTTGTGATTGTAGGTATTTTCCGCGTCCACACTAGCAGGAGACATGCTCATCAGGAAACTGGTCAGATGCCGTCGCAACTCTACCTGGTCGACATTTTTGGGTCGCAGGCTGCGGCCTCCGCTCTGGGCGCCAACAATCTTCTTCGTTACATATCTAGTGCTTTCTTGCCGATGGCTGGTCCCGCGATGTATAATACTTTGGATTACGGATGGGGGAATACGTTGCTTGGATTACTTGCACTTTCATTCGTACCGGGGGCAGTCCTATTCTATCGGTACGGCGAACGCCTCCGCACCACTTCGATGATGCCCTGATCCGAGTACTATTCAAGCGTTGGGCATAATCAGGCCGGTGTCAACTGCCATGCAGCCCCAAGCTGAAACAAAGAGGAAAGCCTGCATCAAAACACAAGACACCCCTCCCTTCTCTCTTCGTCCAGGAAGTTTCTCCCATAATTTATTATCATGTCGCTGCGTCCCTCTTCCCCAATCATGATAATAATAATATAAGATCCCTCTGTATAAGCTGCCCTGTGATATTCATTGTTATATTTTCTTTGTGCGTTATTCAACCATCAAATCCAGTATACTTTATCAAGTGCAAACATACCGTGAATAAAACCAAAGAGCCTACTCTAGAAAGATTCCCCAAGCTGCTCCAGTATTTACCTCTATTGTAGTACCCTGATGCTCACTCAGCCGCGTGCATGGATGTTCATAGAAGAAACTTCATATGATCATCAGAGCAGATAGGACAAGGCAACGGTCCGACAATTACTCCATCTTCACATATTAACGACTAATGTAGCGGTAGTTTCGTAATGATACTGTCCCCGCCTATCCTTTACGAGGGTTCCATACCTAGACTGACCGCTTGTAATTACGTTTGACCGACCCGACGGATCCAGATAGGCGGGGAGCGGGTACATCACTGCGATCATCCTTTGCCCGCCTCTTCTTCGATCCACACGGTTACCACTCTTCCTTCTATTCTAGGAGTCACAGCGACGACAAAGATATGACAACATCTATCACAGAAAAATTCAACTAGGCCATTCTAGGATAGCTAATCAAAAATGGTCATCGAATCAGACGGCCTCACCTGGTTCGATGTAGATGAATATATCGGTACCAAGGTGGAGTTCCCGTCTGGTTCAGTATGGACAATAGATACTAAAATAAAAGAGCACAGCTATTACGTGACACAGAAAGATTGTGAAGATCTCGGGATCCAACCTGAAGCACGCGGGGTGTTCGTATGCTCTAATGACTCTGGATAAGGTCCGCCTACCGCCATTATCAAGATTCGTTTACAGTCGGTGTATCCCCATCACATATAGAAGTCCCAAGATATTGACGCTTGTATTGATGGTCAGAATTCCATGATTCAAAACAGCGACCAAGACACCCGATGTTCGTGCAAGGCAGGCTACTCAGGAAATACCAACCAGCTTTGATCGGGAAATCGAAGCCCTACACCACCTGACACAGAAGCAGTGCTCCAGCACTCCAAGTTATTTTCTTGGAAGGCGGATAGACAGACTGACACAGAATGGGTCCCAGGAGGCTATAAGCTGAGCATATTAATGGAGCAATTACCAGGCTGTGATCCGTCAGGTTCGTTTTTCACGTCAGATGTCCGTCCAGGAGCGACATTGTTTGAGCCAGGCTTTTAAGGCAGCGTGGCTGTACGTCCTTATTTGTGATTCGACTATCTCTGGCCCTTACTTAGGGTCATTTCTTCTCGGGAAACATATGCTGACAGTATCACTAGGGAGATATTGAGTTGCGGAATAGTACATGCGGATGGGGCGACACGGAACCTCCTCTGGGACGGGAAAGAGACTAAATGGTGCAATCCCTCCCTACGAACACGTTTGTTGTTCTGCGTCGATGACCAATTTTTAACTGCGTTGCCAGCTATCTGGTTGATTGGGAGCGCTGGCGCCCCAGGAACGAGAAGACTGTTTGGGAAGACCGTTTCTACATTACGTGGAACCTCGCGCAGGAGGGGCCATCAAATAACCTTTTTGATATGTCTGATTGGTTGCTGTGATACATACGACGAAGCTGGATATATGCCTAGCATATAGCTCCATCCTGTGGTTGTATGTGATAGACCTTTCTTGTTCATGGATTGTAAACAGTAAGAAGCAACGATTTACTGCATTCTCCTACAATTTGAAGTACTCAAAAGTTCAATTCGCCTCTCGAAACAGTGGCCATCTGGTCCTTTCAAGCAAAATCCTATAGTCCATCCTTTACAGAGTATACCGGAATTGTAGGTTCTGCCATTCTCAGTATACGGAAGCAACGTCAAAAGGTAGTACGGTCTTACCGTCTTATCCGTGAGATCATCTTCATATGCATGCTCAAAGCTTTCCATCGTGCCCATTTTATCACGACGGCGGTTCTCCATTGCGCAGATGACCCGATAGACAAGGACGAAGCCCGCAGCGACAAGGGCAGTGATGACCACCACAATAAAGCCCAGATTGTAGCGGGGTGCATCCTGCTCTCTGAAGACCTGTGGTCCGGCGAAGTTACCTAGCGTTCATCAATATACTACTCCGAAATGAAGGGGACGCAGATCAACGTACCAAGGGAATACCCAACATACATGCCCGCTGAGGCCAGGGTGCGTTTAGTATATCCGGCATTATTAGCGAGGAAGAGACCCATGGAGACGGCATAGCCGGCGCCTGTTGTAGGGAGAATATAACAAGCAAAGAGAAGTCCTCCCAATTTTGACCGTGGAAGGAGCCAGAGTAGGAGACTGGACATGGTAGTGACCAGCTGGCACATAATGATGATATACGCACGCCAGCCGGGGAATTTATAGGCCAGGTATGTGGTGATTAGCATCATAGTTCCCGCATAGACGCCACTAGGGATCATGAGCAGCAGGGAGTTCAACTCGCTGAAGCCGAACCCATCAATAATAATTGCCTGGAAGGTGGAGATGGGCGCATTGGCGAACATCCCCGTGAACGCAAAGAAGAAGATCAACCAGAATTTTATATCGGTCACGAGCTCAATGGCCTGGGTTGCCTTGAAATGGGTGTTGCGGACACCAGAGTTGTTTGTCCTCATCCGGGATACGGCGATGAAGCGCTCCCTGTCGGTGAAGCCTTTGGCACGGACGGGATCCGGTGGGAGGACCCAGTACATCAAGATACCACAGATGATCGTGAGGCCGCCAGCAAAAAAGTACATGTAGTTCCAGGGGGCGAGCTTTCCTTTCAGGTGGCCGAGTCCGTAGTTCACGAGGGGGGAGAATATGGATACGTAACCGGTGCAGGAATACCAGGCACTAGAATATTGTCAGTTACTAACTCTGCATGGAAGCTGTTGTTGGAAAGAACTTACCCCATTCGAAGAGACTGCTCATCTTTCTTGTACCAACCTCCCTGAAACAATGTCAGTTCGTAAGCATCCGCTGGATGTGGTGAGAGGCACATACGACAATCATCATGAACATCGGACTGATGCCCGCTTCAGTGAAACCCAGGAAGAATCTCTGAGCATAGGCCCCTCGAAATTCTGTACATGCCGGGGTCAGGATCAGCGTAATGCCCCAAATAACGATGGCTGCAGAGGCGACACGTTCAATTGGATATCTCTGAGCCAGAACGGTAACGGGGTAGGCCCCCAGGATAAACCCAAGGTAGAAAATGGAGGATGCCATGGAGAAGCGATTTCCCACGTTGAGACCCAGGTCTTCCTTGATACCAAAGAGAGCCTTCCGTCATTGTCAGCGTATAGTTCCCAAAGGATAGAAGGAGACCATACAGCTTGTCCAAGCAGGACCTTGTCAGCGTAGAGAAACGCATAGGTCACGCACAAAACGGGCAGCAGCTTGATGTCAATCTTTCTGCATAGCTTCTTCTCTTCTTCCGCTGTCCAGGTCTGCTCTCCCTCATACGCGACAAGAACTCGCATAGCCTCATCGCCGTGAACGGTGTCGAGCTTTTTCAAGCCCCCATCCTCATTGGCCGTTGTGTGCAGGCTGGACGCAGCTGGGGAACTGCCATTCTTCACAGAGTCTGACATGATCAGCAAAGTGCAATAGTCTGGTCTCGCAGTGAGGGAGCAGGGACTACACCTACACCGACGGTGGGTAGCTTCTCTTTATTCTACGAGCATACCGCATTCTACACACCCGAACCACATACAATTCCCGGCAGCTGAGCACTGTGCCAATTTTCTGGGCACGAATTAGCTCCCCTCCTGTGGACGAATGTTGAGCTTATCATGCAGCGCAAAGGGACAACCGACGGGAGGGTCAAGATGGATTACCGGTGGCATAACCGAGTCGCGGATGCACATTATGCGGGTGCTCGTGATCCCCAGCAGACGCTAAAGGATTTAGTCTCTTCCTTTCTCCCCGCGTTTGCGGGGACCCCGGATAACAGAGTGTGGGGGGTCATCTCGCGCCGAAAGGTGGCTGTTGGCCTGGTTATCTCTATTCGGACATACCGATGGGGGGTTGCGCCGATATCGTCCTAACGCGGGATCTTCCACGACACTCTCCGCAGGGACTCGTCTCATAAAGCAACGCCATCAATCCTACACGACGTGTTGCAATCGAACTTAATTCCACGCTAACTATTCTAAACGCTCAGTAAGAAACATGGCAACTACGAGTCTGCCGCTCGTTGAGGTGCCTGCGGGCGACGAGATGGTGAATGTCAGATTGATCAACCCCGTGAACTTCGGGCCCGCTATCATCAAGCGGTTCATGGAGCCACCGGTACCTGGGGTGGAAAAGAAGAAGCCTGGGCCTGTTTTGACGTTTCTCATAGAGCATCCCTCTGGCCAAAAGTTGGTGTTCGACCTGGGGATTCGCAAAGATTACCAGAATTATTCCCCGACAATCGCAAACTACATTCCGACGACGAATTATGACATACAAGTATCAAAGAACGTGGTGGATATTCTGGAAGAGAATGGTATTTCTGGAGAGAGCATTAATGCTGTGATCTGGAGGTATTTTATTGCTAGAAAGAAGATAGCCTTTGACTGTCCAGACAACTGACAGTTCCCTTCAGTCACTGGCATTGGGACCATATCGGTGACCCGTCAAGTTTCCCTAGTAGCACCGATCTGATCGTGGGACCTGGATTCACAGATGCCATGCTACCAGGCTATCCTGCAAATCCCAAGTCGCCCATTCGCGAGAGTGACTATGAGTAAGTCATCCTGCCCTTTTCATCACCCAAGTGTATGATCTAACAGAATCTAGAGGCCGAAACCTGCGCGAAATCCACTTTGACGGGCCCGAAGCCCTACGCATTGGTAAATTCCCTGCCTTCGATTACTTTGGCGACGGGTCATTCTACCTCCTGGATAGCCCAGGCCATGCAGTTGGCCATCTATGTGGCCTCGCACGAACAACTGTCGATCCTCCTACTTTCATTCTGATGGGAGGTGATATTTGCCATTATGCAGGCATTTTCCGACCATCGGAATATCTACCAATGCCCCAATCTATCACTCCGCACCCCTATAATATGCAAAGTGAGATTCCTTTTTGCCCGGGTAGTGTCTTCGATGAGCTACAGGAATCAAGAGGTAGAAAGGCCACTGATTCGATGTACGAGATGTGCTTCGGTCATGACGTTCCTCTTGCACAGAAGACGCGAAATCAATTGCAAGAGCTCGACTGCCAAGACAATGTTTTTGTCATCATCGCACATGATGCGACCGTCAGAGATGGAGTGGATCACTTCCCAGCCAGCTTGAATGCGTGGAAGGAGAAGGGATGGGGAAAGAATTGCAAGTGGACCTGGCTACGAGATCTAGAGCCTTATTGGAAGTCGAAGGGATTGGAGTAGCAGAATGAAAATGAGATGTATAGACAACCCTACTATGTTTATGATTTACGTGTATTCTAGCCTTTATTCCAGCAATTTTGCCTGTCATCGGTGCTTTGTAGATGTGGAATCTCTGATGGCTAGTATAGTACACTCCCATGGAAGTTTTCTGGTTTCAAAGCCTTGCTCAACGCCTATAATTGCAAAGTAGAGTAATGTAAATCATACCATCTATTCATGTAGCAAAGCAACCCTGGCCTTGATCTTCCCCTCATGAAGTTCCTTCAACACTCTTGGGAAATCCTTCAATCCGGCTGTCTCTACCTGGGGCTTGATGGCACCCTTGGCAATGAGATCCAGAACCTCCTTGAGATCCCGTAGTTGTCCACCATATGTGAAAATAATATTCAATCTCTTTTGAATCCCAATTTTCATGTTGATCATATTCTCCTCGTCAAAAGTGCCAACACACAGAAGCTTACCTCCACGGCGCACTGCGTCAAGTTAGCATCTACAGCGTACGTAACAACCTAGGGAAGTCTTACCAATGTTCTGCGCATCCTGGAACGTTTGATTTGAACCGACAAAATCAAGCGTGGTATCAATCTTCCCCTGGAGCCCATTCTCTGCAACGAACTCCTGCACAGACTTGCCAGCAGGAACAAGATCCCTAACCGGAACTCTAAACTTCGCAGCCTCGTCAAGTCGCTCTTGTCGAATATCAGAGACGATGAGTCTTGCTCCAATGTGTAGAACAATCTGCAAAGCGTTGAAGCCAAGACCTCAAAGACCAAATAAGAACACCGTTTCAGTAGGCTTCACCTCTGCGCGTCGAGTAATGGCGTGATAGCTTGTTTTTACAGCATCGGTAGACACAGCTGCCACGGAAGCTGGAATTCCTACAACACGTTAATTCGTGATCATACTTTGGCGAAAGACAGACCAACCGTCCGGAACACGAGCCACGGCTCGAATATCTAGCGCGACATATGGCGCATAAAATCCATCCTGGCCAATGCCAGCGTGGTGGGCTCGTTCGCACAGCTGTGCCAGATCTCGCGAACATTCGGTGCAGTCCTCTTCACCACATCCAGGCACTGCAACGGCTGCGATTACATCACCCTGTAAGATTGAGTTTTATGACACTATTCAGAGTTGGAGCTTGAGAGCCTACCAATTTGAATCCAGCATCTCGCACTTGATCACCTATCTTTACGATTTTTCCGCAACCTTCATGGCCCTGGATGTATAACACGACGATTGAGCATGATCAAATGCAGCCTATGGGAATTTTTCATCGTGCCATACCAGTGTGAATTTCTCTTGAAACCAAGGACGCTGTTTCTCTGTCGATAGAATCGACTGGTCGCTGTGGCATACTGAAGTAACTATTATGATGAGTGCTTCATCAAATCGACTAGAACACTTACCACCAGATGCTAACAGCTTGACCAGGAAGCCTCTAGGTGGTGTGGGTGGCACTGCGACTTCTTCCCACACCTGCACGACAGTCAGCTCATATGTCACCACAGGCATGACGCGACACGCTTACCGGCTCTGAGCTGCCACGATGCTTTCGCCATGCGTACATGGACGATGGAATTCCAGATTCTGTAGTCACAGTCATGGTGTTCAACGCGATGTATACTGTCACCTGAGACACGTCTCTCCATCATGTCCGCTACAGGACTATATATGCCGATCTACAGGAATATTTCTGAGCAATAGGCTCTGCTCAAGTCAGCCACTCGGTACTCTGCTACCGACATAAGCGGACTTGCCGATGGTTGATTTAGGTATCTCGCCAGATCGGTACTTGCAACCGTCATGTCAACTTTGGACAACAATGTGCAATTCATGACAGCTATCGTATGCATATTTCGCTGACTATAGCGTCCTACTCTACATTGAAAAAGAAAAGTCCAAAAGGTCCCATGAAGCCGCACAATGTCCATTGGGCCCGTGATAAAGACCTTCGATTAGGTTTCACAATTTGATAATAAGCCGATAGTTCTCCTCACCTCCTCTGGCCTTGTCCCTGTCTCTGCTGAACGTTAGTCTTTCATGCCTGTCAATTGGACATATCACTCCTCACCTGATAACCATCAATCCATTTGTCTTTAATCACCCTCAGCTGTGACTCTTGTTTGGACATGAAGTACTGATCTTTGGCATCCGAGTAATCCTCCCTGTCTACATCAACGAAACCCTCTTTCGCCACGGTGCGTGGCACAATCATGATTGATCGTCCTGCTATTGTCAGAATACAAATCCCTAAACTCATCAGGACCCACATACCATTAATCGCTTTATCACAGGCAATCCGCATCATCGCGCCAGCGCAATCAGCCTGCTCCCCAAACTCAATCCCCTGTTCAATCAGCCAGTCTTCGTATTCCTTCGTGCGAATGGCACTTTTAATCCAACAGGGCGCAACATAGTTGATTCGGATGCCTTGCTCCCAGCTGCTCCGGCGCGCGGTCTTCATGAAGCCGCGAAGGCCATATTTGGTGGCAGTGTACTCCCAGTTTCCCTGTTCATCGTTAGACATGAATGCGATTGAACCCCCTTCGTGCATTCAAGGAATGTGATACAGATACGTACTGGAGAATCGATATACGCGGTCATACTGCCAGTAATAATAAAGCACCGGTCTCGGTCCTCGGCTTCAGGCTGTTGTCGGAAATAATGCACCGCCAATTTCCAGGTGTAGAATGTGCCGTCCATATTGACCCGGACAATATTCAACGCTGGCTTTGTCGGTGGGCCATTAGGATCTTGGACATGATCAGTTTTCTCGACCACCAAAACCATATACAAGAGGAGACAGGCGACAAACCATCCAAAGTCCAGAGACTATCGCCCGAGCTCCGAGAGATCCCCGCATTCGCAATCACCACGTCCACGCTCTTATGCGGACTCTTCGCCTTGGCCGTCTCAAACAGCGCGACCAAGCCATCCCAGTTTGTTATATCGCACTTGACAAATGCAGTGGTTTCATCGTTCGCATTCAGTTCCGCGGCAAGCTCCTCCCCTCGCGGATGAAGATCCCCAAATGTGACGAATGCACCCGCCGCACTGAAGGCACGCACCATCGCCTCGCCCATGCCATTGGCGCCGCCGGTGACAATGACTGATTTTCCCTTTGCATTTTCGAGCTGCGGCACGACGGTGTGGTCAATGGGACCGGTATAGGTATATTTTGGGAGGGGCATGGTTGTCAATCAGAGTCAGGAATAGGTTCGTAAGATAGCACTGGTGACGAAGTTGGTGCGACTCTACGACGTGCTGTGGCTTTTAATTCATACGATCCAGTTTATTCACTATTGTTCCGAGATATTTGCTCGCCTGTATGGCAGTCGGATGGAGGCGATGGCCCGGCAGTCGCGAATCTCAGGTTTGCCGTTAACTAGCGGCACCGCGGTACTCCTAAACGAGATAGCCGGGATAGGGTTCACGGCCGAGAGATTTGAATAAGAAGAGCATCAGGATTAATGCGACAGGTGCACCCTAATGGTTACCCTCTAGAAACTGCAACTCGATGACTTGTTCATTGTGGATATTTCCGAATGCAATATATACTACACTTTCCACATGCCATGTAGATTTGTAGCATCCCATTCGGACAGTTATTGAACATATGGATACTGTCATAGAAGCCTGTGCATTGGCAAGACGGTGTAGGCAAATCTAAGCAAATAGGATCATCTCTATTGGCATAGGACTTGGCACGCCCAAAAGGCGCTTTGAAACCCCCGCAATCATCTAGCTTGGAGGTTTTTGAAATGAGGATGCTCACATATATATACTCAAGACAATTCATGTAATTGAGACGAAGATGTCTCCTGGTTATGCTCATACTCTGGCCCTAGTCACCCGTCTATTCCAACGCTTGACCAAGCAGTGAATGCACACACATTTCTTCCTCCTTCATTTGGTGTTTATGATGTCTATTGAATCGTAGCTCAGTCTGAGTGCTGAAATGACATGTTCTTACAGGTCGTAAGGAAAGCGCGGGCATATCATTGTCTTTTCACAGGATACAAGTAGACAGGGCTTTCCAGGGAAATCAATGTTTCCATACTGGCACAGATAATCGGTTCTTCCATCCAAACGTATTCAAAGCAACCATTATTTAGTATCCTCTTATATCGCTTTTTCATATCGATCCCTCTCCATCTACCGTCTCGGACTCGTTTATCTGGAAGTTATAATCAGGGTATCCAGAAACCAGTTCTCCCTACATTTCAATGATGACAACGCTATCCCATACTACTCCTACTGTGATAATTATAATCGGAGATCCAAGTCCGAAACACACCAAGCCTGAGAATGTACTAAACTCTGTATTCTTAGTTTCGGGGCTTTTCTTTTACTGCCATCCAACGTCATACCATGTCATCCGGGCCATCTATTTACGAACCAGTCTCAGGTTTGCGGTTCTGATGACCATATAAGGTCACTTCGGGGTATTTCTCCAATTTTGAATTCTGGTTACCAACGAGATTAGAAAAGAGCTGACCAGGTCAGGCAAAAGTCAGCCCCGTGTGTATGCAACATGTCGTCCACTTCCAAGTTTTCAAACAGAAGGCTACCAAGATCATGGCACAATCACTACAAGTAATACCCAAAGTCAAGTTCCCAAAATGGAAACATACAGATGAATGTGACCCTGTTCAATTCGAACCTTCTCTCCATAATCTTTATGCCCAACCAAAAGTAGCCTCATACTAAGACTCATCTCGAGGGACAATGAACTCCGAACCTATGGGTGACCACCATTAAAGGTCACAAGTTCGACGAATCCTTCCATCCCTTGCTGGGCATAGACCACATTCCACCACGACAACCTCTCCCTCAGCTCAGCTGCAGTAAACTCCACATGAAGGAAATTTCAGCCTTCATATCTTGCCTTAGCTAATTTATTTGCAGCACAATGTCTCCACCATGCTTACTGTGCAGTGGTTTCATGCAGGCAAGTCTGGTATGTACATCCCTTCACTATCGGCTCTCCCAGCAACCGTTCGGATATGCGACGAGCCGGATTGCGGACTCCCCTTATACGTCCGACGAATTTCCGCATAAACGCTTCAACGACTTTTGAGATGATTCTGTTAATAAAGTGATTGTGCGATATATCAGGTGCTTGAATTGTTCCGGTATTAGATTTCTTATTACGACCGTTGATGGAGAGGCTAGGAAGTCAAGTAGGTCGCCTATATTACGCCCGCATGATAAGAATGAGGGCCCGCCGGGGGTAAAACGGCTCCATCAAGCCATGGTCCATGAATGGAGTAAGAATATGAGATAAGCCCATCTACCTGGGACAGACTGGTTCGATCTCAACGCTCGATGTAAGCCCTAACCCAGAGGAATGAAGGGATCCGAGGCGAGGGAATGTAGGGTTAGGAGAGAGAGGCCCAGATGAAGCCAGTGCATCAACACACCGCAGACAGGATACAAAATAACTATAAGTATTGAGCATTCCCTCACATCTCACTGATCATAAAGTACATCCAAAATCTCCACCCACTCCTTATCCCATCAACCTACAAGACACGGTGAGTCCTCTACAATACCACGTACAACAACACCCACCAGCTATTCATCCACTCAAGCGTCCAAAAATCTAACACCCCTCAGCCCAAAATGAAGCTCTCCCTCCTCCTAGCCACCACCCTGGCCTACACCGTCGCCCACGCCGCCCAGGAATGGAGCTTCACCGGCCCCGACGGCTTCGAAGGCAGCGGCGACGGTCCCCAAAGCTGTGTCAACTTCGAGTTCCGCCATTCCGCTGATGAACAAGCCCACGCGTCGGTGAAAGAGGGCATCAAGATCGTCTGGTACGAGTATCTGGATTGCACCGGCGATGAGACGCAGGTTGCTGGACCGCAAGATGATCTGGCTTTCCAGAGCCCGATCTCGATTCGCTCGTACGCGGTGCTTTTGGTATGATTATATCTCTCTATCTCTTTTGTCTTCTGGCTTTGAGTTGATGGACGTGGAGCTAATGAGTGTTTTCTAGACGAGTTGGGATTCTTAGATCTCATGGGGGGTGATCGAGGTGATTATGGGTTGATGCATGCATGAAGTCATGGAGATGGTAGTCTGCGATGTTCTCGCCAGCAATGATATACCCTGAAGAGTCTGGTAGAGGCATTTCATCTCGTTCGGTGAGGGTGGCAGTTGTATGCGGTGGCAATGCTTGGGAGCTTTTGTTTCGTCATGCTATATAGATGCAAGTAACGCCTTCGAAGCTATGACTTTCGTTATTGATTGCACCAATTTCGCAACAAAGGCTTCGTTATCTGACAAAATAAATCTGTCACCCATGAGTCTGTTAAGGAGGCGGTGGCACTGTCTAATTTGTAGAATGTGATCAAGTGTCAGTCTGAGATTGGAGAAGCAGGGACCAGATAAACGCCAGTCTCAACGCAATATATATTCATCTCTGGTATATCCACTCTCACGACCTAACATAATTAACCGTAAACTCCGAATCCCCATGGACATTAACCTGCGTCAACACCTGATTCTCCTGTTTCAACTCAATAATCGTCGCATCAGAAATCCCGAAATGCTTATCCCCAGCGTCTGTCCCCGCCCCCGTAAATTCCACCATACTAAAATCTGCCAGCGCGACCATCTGCTCGCCTGACTGGAAATCCTCCACAATCCAATCCGCATTCTGCCCAGCCAGAGTAGCCGTCGGCTGCGGCGCATCCATAGTCCTCGTCGCGTTAAGCCCGTTACTCCGATTCTCGATAATCGCGACACCCTGCGAAGGCGACAACGACTGCACCTTGGCAACGATCACGTCGCCCGTGCTCACATAGACCTCGTTAAAATTATACGCCCCGTCCGGATACCACTCGTACCAGGCGGTGTTGTAGGTCTGTCCATTGTTGGAGTAGAAATCCACCCCGGCTTGGAGGATGGCCTTGGTGTATGTGTCGCCGTCGATGCCGACCCACGCGGACCCGGCCTCGATCTCGTTCCCGCTTACGGAGGTGGGTTGCGGCACTGTAAAGGTCGCTGAGACGGCTGTGTAGGGTCCCTCAGGGGGTGGTTGCTCGCGCACTACCCCTGCCCAGTTGCTGCTGTAGGCGACGCTGCCGTCCCCGCTTGCCATGCGGGCATTAGAGTCGCTGCCTCCGTTGTCGCTGCTCCCGCCGCCGAGGTACGTGAGGGGTGTTGTTTGACGGGTGAGCCCAGAGCGGGCGTGAAGACGGTCTGCGAGAGTGCTTCCAGCACGGGGGGCAGCAAGTACCCCGCCGGAGAGGGCGAGGAGGCCGGCCGTGAGCTTCATAGTGGAATCGACGGACAGCCCGTGGGGAACGCTGTGGAACAATCTGGGACAGGGGAGAGGAGCACAACGGCGTGTTTGGCAGGGGCGTTCTTCAAGCGGCTGTGGCTGAAGTGTGACAGGTATGCGGGTGTCTTATATGTCTTCTTCATGGCCATGCATGCGGGCCCATGACAAGCAAAATGAGGGGGCATCGTCAGCATCTGGCCGGCTGTCGGCCTCACGTGTGGGACCCAGCCGGTGGAGCTAAAACTCTGTCAAACAGAGTCACCGGGGGTGGTCGCATGGTCGTGCCTATGTCAGGGAGGATTGTCAGAGAGCTGACGGCCGGGCTGGCCAAATAGACCAATGCACTGGGTCCAGAGCTGCTATAGACGCGCAATACCAAGACTCGGCCGGTGCGTCCCGACCATGATTCGGATGTAACTCCTACAGAGCTGGTAGGAGGATTCATGAGTCCGGAATGCGGAAAGGTAGACGAGATTTGGCGATTGGAGAGATGGATTGGCCAGTCCGGCAGCGGGTTGCGGTAAATGCTGCTCTGCGAGCATCCGCTGCGCTGGGATGAGTAGCTTAGTCATGAGACAGCCAGGGAACGATGGGTCTTGATCACCTTCCACCCTAGACTAAACATAGAAGCTGCTGGGCATAGGGTAGGAGGTCACCGTAGACGTGACAGGGAGAACTAGGCATGGTGCGCATTCCATAGCGACGCAGCATTCCCGCCAACACCTGCTGACCCACATTGACGGACGGTATTCGCGGGTTCTTGGGCCGCGTGGGCGCCGAAAGCATCAAGGGTCCTGTGCCTGGGGTGCGCGGCTTCAACTGGCCTCCATCGTTCGTCGGTGGGTTGCGGTTACACCTTGATGATGGGTGGAAGATGGCATGGCACCAGGAGGACCTGCCTGGTTGGTTGGCCCCCTTGACACCTTGGTGCTGAGCCACTCATGACGGTCATTTATCAGGCTGGTCATGATCTCGAGGGGGAAAACGCAGAGAAGAGAGAATCAGGGAATAGAGAAGAAATCCGAGTTCCAGGGTTAAACGAACGAAAAAGCCACAGGGATATCAACAGAACAATGCCAGTCAGCAAAATGTAAAAGCACTAACGCCAAGTCATTCCTATGCAACACCGCTCACATAGGCAGGGTAGGCATCTCCTTGAGAGACCAATACTTGCGCATATTGTCCGCCTCAAGCGTGCGAACCTCGTCATCCAGATGAGCCCACAGCACATCCCCGAACGCATCCATCAAGCGTTTCATCTCGGAGCGTTCTAGATCGGCCTCCCCCGAGCGACACTTGGTCAGGTACTCCTCGAGCTTGACAAGTCCCTTGTGTATCTGCCGGTGCTGGCCCAGGAGGGACAGCTCACGACGAAACTCGGGCATGCGTTTCGCCAAGACGGGGAAAATATGCTGCTCCTCGATGGAGTGGTGGAAGTCCAGTTGGGAGCAGAATCCCAGACCCAGCATGATCAGCTGGCGCGGCGACTGGCCTCCCGGGCGCTTGCCAGTGTTTTCACACGCGTCTTGCATTTGTCTCCATGCTAGACGGAAGTGATTGTGCTGGAAGAATGCGGTTAGTCGAGACCTGGCTGTCAGGGTAGCGTTGTATAGGGAGCGGACACTACGTAACCCCGCTGACATACAAACTGTTGCATCTGCTCAGCCATCCGATTGTACACTCGGAATTCCTTCGGCGAGAGCGGTGGCAGCGCCCCACTAGAGGTGCCATCAGGGGATTGAGCCGATCCCATCTCCTTTTTAGGCATTGTGGTGAAGGATCGAGCAGCGAACAGAGGGGTAAGGGGAGTGGGGTGGCGATAGGCAACCCGAGAGAGGGAGGTAAATGAGAGTCTCATGAACAAGAGGATTGAAATGGGGAGTCTAGTAGTACGAGAATAGTGAGAAGAAGTCGAGAGGAAGGGTGATCCAACGGGGAAGAGAGAGAGAGAGAGAGAGAGTATAAGGGATGTTGATGTTGATGTTGAGGGCAAATCAGAGATTGACGATTTCCACGCCCGACTAGCCGGTTCGGGTAATCTACATGCAGCCCTTCGCCAACTTACTCTGGAGAATGAAGTACAGCACAAATCTCTCTAAACAAAAGTGCAGGAAGAGATGGGATAGGGACTCTGATAAGTCTCGCACGTGAATGGACACCCATTGAATGCAAAGTATATGATTATCAACACTAACTAGGCTTACAGTATGTTCCAGGTCCTCAATGGACGTATGCCATCTCAACTGCAGCAGAACCACAGTCGCAAGACATAAATCTAGTACGTCGCTGGTCGGATAAATCCTCTCAATTTCAGCACTTCTTCGGCACAACCACAGCCATGGAAGGGCTGGATCGCAATTTGACATCCGTGCTAATTCTACAACCGCCAGAGGCAATGCAAGGGGAAAAGACAAAACAAAGGCAACACGTCGAATCGTCGGTATTAGGTAAGACAGGGCCGCACAGATGGCGTCAGAAATGGATATACATACACGCGCCATCGGCGGGATTATCTGGTAATACAAAGTGAGGTCGTAACGCCGTAACCGGAGAGCTCTACAGCTCCTGGTGGCCAGTGGGGAGGGGCTTCGGGGGAGGCTTGAAGTTGCCTTGACGGAGCTGTTCGAACGCCAGGTCGAACCGCGCTCCAAAGTACCAAGCCGCGGCAATCTGGGAAGGTTAGCAGAGGTCCTCGGCGGAGCCGTGGAGGGAATCGTACCATGATCAGAGAAACAATGAGGATGATGACGCCCATCAGCATCATCATGAAGTACACATCCTGGCGAGCCTCCTCATCCACGCGGGCCTTCTCTCTCTCTTCGTCGGTCTTTTCGCCGACAACCTTCCGCTTAGCATCCTCCGCAGTTTCAGCGGGGAAGATGGTATCCATGAACTTCTCGATCTGAGGGGGTGTCAGTGGTAGGTCGCAATGAAGAAAGAAGACGAGAAACATACCTTGCCACAAACCATGCTGATCTTGAGGAAGTTGGGGTCCTTGGGGGTGTTCTTCTTATGAATGCGACGAACATACCGACGGAAGGTCACACATAGAACGCGCAGGTTCTGCGTCGACTCCGTCATTAGCTGACACGCGTCACCCTTAGTGATCTTAATGTTCTTCTCAAAGATGGCGGGGTTGCGGAAACACAGTTCCAGTGTCGCAATCGCCATGGTCTGCGGGATGGCGCAAAAGTTGAAGACACTCTGCTCACGCAGACCAGCCAGGTAGAACAAACACTCTTCAGCGTGCTCTAGAGCGTTCAGGATCATCTCCGAGCTGCAGTTGAGCGCCACCTCGCGGTTCTCGGGCTTGAAGAGGTCATTAAAATCAGAGACGTGCTTGGACCAAATTTCTTTGGGCCAGAAACGACGGTTGTCGTCGTTGTCCTCACGCACGTCACGAATGATATTCGTCTTCTGGAGGAAGAGGCCCATGGACTTGTGCAAGTTGGGACGCTTCAGCAACGCCGGGTTGCCGAACTCCGCTTCAACGAAAAGACGAGTGAGACCCTCGCCGACAAGACCTGCCACGTAGTAGCAGTACAGATCATATTCAGCGATCGTCTTGACGCTGGCATCGTCCAGCGCGGCCTTGCGGCAGTAATCGGCCATTCCGTTGCCCATCTTGTCGGTGATATCCTTGACGATGGCGCGGTAGGCCGGCTTCATGTTCTTGTACTCGGTGATGACGTTGTGAAACTGAACCAGCAGCTCACGGTCCTTTTCCTCCGGGCGATTGCCGTCGAAGGTCCAGCCGTCCTTCTCCATGATGTCCTTGAACCCACGGAGCAGAGGCTCCTTCGTCTCGAGCGGGATCGAGGTGTCATCCTCGATGGTATCCAGCCCCCGCAGCGTCAAATAAAAGACACAGACGGGAAGAAGGAGCTCAGGATGGAGCTCCTTGATAACGGCACTGAAGCTACGGCTGGTCTGATCCAGAAACTTGAAACAGGTCTTTTGCGTCTCAGTCTCGTCCTTGAGGTTTCGCTCATGAACTGGAGTGTGCCAGATCTTCCTATGGACAAGGAGTTTGTAAGCACTGGAGAACAGACGGGACACCGGAGATGTGCAGCAGTACTCACCATTGCATGATGTTCCTCAGCTCAGAGGGATGGAAGGTGTAGTAGACGGCATTGCCCACGGCTCCCATGATGACGACAGGGGGGTATTAAGTAGTCACAAAACTCAATTAAACGTAAGGAAAGGGAATTCTCGAGGGAGAAGTCCGAGTGGAAGTTGATCGGGGTAGGTGGAAGGTAGAGGGAAGAGGACACGGTACGGTTGAACCAAGGAATTAGGGGTAGGGGGAATTAGGCGAATTCAACCGGGGGAAGAGATGAGTGG